>JAXGGA010000955.1:0-176707 GCA_038373865.1 Uloborus plumipes
GCAAAAAGGCTACAATTTGTTTTCTATTGTAATTTTTAGTTAGAAAATAATAACAATAGTAACAGGTATTTTATAACAGCATATTATAACAAAACGTTGAAAAGCACAACGCGCAAGAATACTGCAGACACGTGTATTCCCGCGAATTTGTTTTAATATGCTGTTATTGTTATGCCCAAAGGTATTTATTTAGTCATTTTAGGTTTAAACCAATTATTTTAAATGCAAAATAAATTCGTTACAAAAATTTAAGTTTGAGTACCCCCAAATACATTTTTTCTTAGTCAGCGGAGTAAGTTACCTTACTTCTGACAATTAGTTGTCGGTTTGGAGTGCAATAAACCTATTCTCAGCAAAAAGGCTACAATTTTTTTTCTATTGAAATTTTTAGTTAGAAAATAATAACAACAGTAATAGTTATTTTATAACAGCATATTATAACAAACGTTGAAAAGCGCAAATGCGCAAGAATACTGCAGACACGTGTATTCCTGCGAATTTGTCTTAATATGCTGTTATTGTTATGCACAAAGGTATTTATTTAGTCATTTTAGGTTTAAACCAATTATTTTAAATGCAAAATAAATTCGTTACAAAAATTTAAGTTTGAGTACCCCCAAATACATTTTTTCTTAGTCAGCGGAGTAAGTTAGCTTACTTCTGACAATTAGTTGTCGGTTTGGAGTGCAATAAACCTATTCTCAGCAAAAAAGCTACAATTTTTTTTCTATTGAAATTTTTAGTTAGAAAATAATAACAACAGTAATAGTTATTTTATAACAGCATATTATACCAACGTTGAAAAGCGCAAATGCGCAAGAATACTGCAGACACGTGTATTCCTGCGAATTTGTCTTAATATGCTGTTATTGTTATGCACAAAGGTATTTATTTAGTCATTTTAGGTTTAAACCAATTATTTTAAATGCAAAATAAATTCGTTACAAAAATTTAAGTTTGAGTACCCCCAAATACATTTTTTCTTAGTCAGCGGAGTAAGTTAGCTTACTTCTGACAATTAGTTGTCGGTTTGGAGTGCAATAAACCTATTCTCAGCAAAAAAGCTACAATTTTTTTTCTATTGAAATTTTTAGTTAGAAAATAATAACAACAGTAATAGTTATTTTATAACAGCATATTATACCAACGTTGAAAAGCGCAAATGCGCAAGAATACTGCAGACACGTGTATTCCTGCGAATTTGTTTTAATATGCTGTTATTGTTATGCACAAAGGTATTTATTTAGTCATTTTAGGTTTAAACCAATTATTTTAAATGCAAAATAAATTCGTTACAAAAATTTAAGTTTGAGTACCCCCAAATACATTTTTTCTTAGTCAGCGGAGTAAGTTAGCTTACTTCTGACAATTAGTTGTCGGTTTGGAGTGCAATAAACCTATTCTCAGCAAAAAAGCTACAATTTTTTTTCTATTGAAATTTTTAGTTAGAAAATAATAACAACAGTAATAGTTATTTTATAACAGCATATTATACCAACGTTGAAAAGCGCAAATGCGCAAGAATACTGCAGACACGTGTATTCCTGCGAATTTGTTTTAATATGCTGTTATTGTTATGCACAAAGGTATTTATTTAGTCATTTTAGGTTTAAACCAATTATTTTAAATGCAAAATAAATTCGTTACAAAAATTTAAGTTTGAGTACCCCCAAATACATTTTTTCTTAGTCAGCGGAGTAAGTTACCTTACTTCTGACAATTAGTTGTCGGTTTGGAGTGCAATAAACTTCTTCTCAGCAAAAAGGCTACAATTTGTTTTCTATTGTAATTTTTAGTTAGAAAATAATAACAATAGTAACAGGTATTTTATAACAGCATATTATAACAAAACGTTGAAAAGCACAACGCGCAAGAATACTGCAGACACGTGTATTCCTGCGAATTTGTTTTAATATGCTGTTATTGTTATGCACAAAGGTATGTATTTAGTCATTTTAGGTTTAAACCAATTATTTTAAATGCAAAATAAATTCGTTACAAAAATTTAAGTTTGAGTACCCCCAAATACATTTTTTCTTAGTCAGCGGAGTAAGTTAGCTTACTTCTGACAATTAGTTGTCGGTTTGGAGTGCAATAAACCTATTCTCAGCAAAAAAGCTACAATTTTTTTTCTATTGAAATTTTTAGTTAGAAAATAATAACAACAGTAATAGTTATTTTATAACAGCATATTATACCAACGTTGAAAAGCGCAAATGCGCAAGAATACTGCAGACACGTGTATTCCTGCGAATTTGTCTTAATATGCTGTTATTGTTATGCACAAAGGTATTTATTTAGTCATTTTAGGTTTAAACCAATTATTTTAAATGCAAAATAAATTCGTTACAAAAATTTAAGTTTGAGTACCCCCAAATACATTTTTTCTTAGTCAGCGGAGTAAGTTACCTTACTTCTGACAATTAGTTGTCGGTTTGGAGTGCAATAAACTTCTTCTCAGCAAAAAGGCTACAATTTGTTTTCTATTGTAATTTTTAGTTAGAAAATAATAACAACAGTAATAGTTATTTTATAACAGCATATTATAACAAAACGTTGAAAAGCGCAAATGCGCAAGAATACTGCAGACACGTGTATTCCTGCGAATTTGTCTTAATATGCTGTTATTGTTATGCACAAAGGTATGTATTTAGTCATTTTAGGTTTAAACCAATTATTTTAAATGCAAAATAAATTCGTTACAAAAATTTAAGTTTGAGTACCCCCAAATACATTTTTTCTTAGTCAGCGGAGTAAGTTAGCTTACTTCTGACAATTAGTTGTCGGTTTGGAGTGCAATAAACCTATTCTCAGCAAAAAAGCTACAATTTTTTTTCTATTGAAATTTTTAGTTAGAAAATAATAACAACAGTAATAGTTATTTTATAACAGCATATTATACCAACGTTGAAAAGCGCAAATGCGCAAGAATACTGCAGACACGTGTATTCCTGCGAATTTGTTTTAATATGCTGTTATTGTTATGCCCAAAGGTATGTATTTATTTAGTCATTTTATGTTTAAATCAAATATTTTAAATACAAAATAAATTTGTTACAAAAATTTAAGTTTGAGTAGGCCCATTTACAATGAAAAAATAGAAGATAATCGAATTCTGCTAAATTTTTAAATTATTCTTTTTAATTTTAAATTACAGGGAGCCAAAATCAAGAAAGTTTATACATTCGCCTAGTTGACTCCAAAAGTTACGAAGTAAGTAATCTTTATCTATTCAAATCGCAATAGTTTTCAAACTAATTTTCAATAATTTTCAGTTCTATCAACACGGTATGTGTACTTGTGTACTATGTAATGAATGTTTATTGCCCGAAAATTCCTTTTCTTCAGTATTTTTGTTGATTACGTATAGGGATACACCGATAAGCAAATTGGCCGATTACCGATTAATCGGCTGTTGATAATCGGCCGGTTAATCAGCTGAGCCGATTAATGATAAGGATAATTGTTTTTCTACTACCACTTTTCCCATCACTGTTTTTTATTTCTTATACAATTCCAAGTTTAGAAATAGCAAGTAATTTATTTCTGGGAGAAGATTCTTTTTTCATTTTCCTAGTTTTCACAAAATAATTTCAATATTTTATCAAATTTCTTAGAACCAATTTTCACATCAGTGTCAATAATATTATTAACACATTGTTAGTTATGTTAATTGGAAATAAAAATTATATAAAAAAGGAGGGGAGGGGGAGTGTGTGGTGAACACTCCAATTTAGGAGTACTTTTAATTCATGTATTTTAGTAATTAGAACCAATTTAATTCAATACTTTTATTCGTTAAAAATGAGAGATTATCTGAAAGCGCTGTGTTAAGGAGTAAACTATCGCCACATGAGAAATGTTGCATCATTGTCTATGTATATTTATTCAAAGTAGGAGAATTAATTAAAAAAAATATATCAATTGTGAGGATTATTATTACTGTTAATAAAATTATTCATCATAGTTTCCTGGTGAAAGTATACTTCAAAGAATAATATCTGAAAAATAGTTTTCAGCCGATTAATCGGCCCTATTTTGCCGATTATTAATAATCGGCAAAGTGGCCGATTATGGCCGATTAATCGGTGCATCCCTAATTACGTATTGCATATGCTGAAACGCGTTCATGCGAAATTAGTTGTGTAACCATGATAATGAAAAACTTTGTATCAACTGTGAGGATTATTATTACTATTAATAAAATTAATCATCATTGTTTCTTAGTGAAGGGACACTTTAGAGAATAATATTGAAAAAATATTTTTTCAGGCGATTAATCGGCCCGATTTTGTCGATTATTAATAATCGGCAAAGTAGCCGATTGTGGCCAATTAATCGGTGTGACTCTAACCTATTATATTCAAGATTAATATGATGTGAATAAAATCCATCTTCTGTTTTCAGCTCATTCGTTATGAAGGACAAGACGGGAACCCAAACATGAAAAGAGTTCTTCTTACCCATGAATCCGTTTGCTCGTAAGTAATTTCATCCATGCTTATTTTAAACTAAATGCAGCTTTGCATAATTTTCCGTTCAAGCAAGAGTTTTTTGCAATCAATACCGCGCAAGGCATTTTTTTTTTTTTTTTGAACAATTTATTTGAGACGCACATGTATAAAAGTAGTATTTGAGTACATGTATAAAACGAAAAATTATTGTACGATGAAATAAACCACTACGCCTCTTATGGCCAGGGCCTGATTATCCAAAAGGCACGGGAAGCTTAAGCTTCCCCTAAAAAATTATGAGGGGGACCAAAAATGACTGAAAACTTGTGATTTAAAATTGTAGTTTCTGCTTTTAAAGGCATATCTAAGGGTAATTGTAAACATTAAAACTGGTTCAATAAATTTTTTCTGGATTTTTTTTAAAAGTGAAGACACATTTTATAAAACATTAATCCCACCACGAGCTATTTTTAAATGTGGGACTGACGCTACTTTTTTACCGTGTACTTTAATTATGTTTTATTAATTCTGAGAAGTAATAAATCTAATACAACATCTTTATAGAATTGCAATGCAACCATGTGTGTTATGTGTAAAAATTCTACATCAGAGATGAAAATCTTCCGCGATTTTCCGCTTTTTGACTTTTTTCTTTCTTTCTGCGATCAAAAGATTTATGTTGCATTAAGTTTTAAAAAAATACTCATTATTAAAATAACGCTTAAAACAAGTTGATTTTAAGTAGTAGAGGTTGAAATTATTTCCAACTTCCAAAATAATGGAAATGTTTTTAGAATGCAGCAGGATTAAAATCTCAAGTATGACCTGCAAGTATCGGCGAACTATGTACTCTAATTTGGCATGCTGCCAAAAAAACCTAAGTTTCCATTGCAGAAGGTATAAATTGAGAAAGTTCAGCTAAAATATTCGAGATCTTCATCGAAAAATTGGGAAAAATATTTTGAAAGAGAATATTTTAATGAATTTAAGATTCATTAAAATAACGAAAGACAATGCAATATTTATTAGAGAATTTATTTCTTAAGATACACATGTCTAATTCATCAAAAATTGCACCCCCCCCCCTTTTTTTTCTACATTGTTGTGAATGACTTGAAAATAAATTGTGAATGAGCAATTTAAAGTTTTAAAAATATTTACTTTCGATTTTACGTCGCAAATAAAGAGCGAATCTTGCATGACTAATTTCTCATAAGAAGGGGAAAAAAATCTATCTGAATTTTAAGCCGCGCAAATTTTCCTCTTTTTTGACATTGAACTGTTTTTATCCCTGCTACACATTAGTGGAGGAAGGGGACATACTTTAATCCGAATTCGGCTTGACAGCTCTTAGAAATGATATGTACCCTTAGCGAGATTTGTTTCAGGGTCCCAAGAGTATAGAAATCCCCCCCCCCCCCCCCCGCTTGCTTCAAAAAGCAGAGTGCCTCAAAATGAGACAGAGCTTCCCCTAACTTTATGGGTTAATCGGTTCCTGCTTATGGCTGGTACATATTGAAGCAAGTAATTTCAATTACGCCTTGAAAAAGATTCCCAAATGGACGGCAATAGAAACTAGGTTAACTAAATATTTTAAAAGAATTTTTATCTACTTAACGCAACTTTGCAAAACATTTAATTTATTTGCGCTTCCACCCAAATATGGAAAGAGGGAATATTTAATAAAGTTTGTCTTCATCGAAGAAAGTATACAGAACTTACGTAGATTGAGTGAAAGAGGATACATTTCAAACATTTCTAGTACAGCTGAATTACATTTTGATGCTAGTTTGCTGCTTCTAAAGTATTTTGAGCAATGTTGAACTAGATTTCAAGAACTAAATGCTCCCTAATAGGGTAGCTACAAAAAAATCTAACAATGAGAACTGTTTATGCAAACTGTTGACTAATTAAAACGCATTCAGTTATTGTAATAATGCTGCTGTTCAACACGGTGTTCATACACGTTTCGTCAGTTATACTATAAGACAGTCCTAGTGATAAATTAATCTAGGTTGAAAAGACAGTGGGAAACGAAGACAATGGCGGACTTTAATGTTATCTAAGCGCCCATCAAATTAAAGGAAATCGGTCGGAGGATATTTATAATAAGAACAACTCGGATGGCATAAATACAAGTTATTTCCCTGTGCATTTTATTATCCAATGCGATGCTGTGGAAAATGTTGGCATATGAAGCACATAAAAGCTTTCTTAAAATCTAAATACAGTGAACTCTCACTTATACGCCGCCTCATTTATGCGCCTTTTTCACTTATACGACGATTTTAAATGGTCCCAGCGCATTCCATAGCAAAATAATGATTAGTATCGTTCGTTTATGCGTCGCTCTAAAGATAAATATTTCACTTATGCGCCGAATTTTCCCTAAAATGTATGAAAATTTTATTTTCTTTAAAAAAAAGGCGTTTTTCTTTACTTTCATCTTTAATCTTTCGCCTTTATTGCTCACGGAAGGCATTTTTTCCGCATGAACTGGAGTTCGGAGAGGGACAATTATCTTTTATGCATCGTTTTAAAGGGAACAGTTTGTAATTTGGTATGCTACAACAATTGTTTTCTCTTAATCATTATAGTTACGTTACAGTCAATGCCAAACTGTAGTAATATGTCCCTTTTCTATAGAAACATTCTTATTCACTCTCTCATTAGAACCTATGTTGAGTTTTAGTCCTTTAAATAGGCTTGTTCACTTATACACTGCGATGCAAAAGTTTAGACAAAATGCAAATATGTGAATAAAAAGAAAACTATTCAACGAAATACTTTCAAATTTCTACTGCTGGTACACAATATGGTCCCAAATACGTGTCTGGAGTTCTTATAACTATAAGTGGAATCAAATTTTGGATATTACAAAAGATATTTTTTTACATTGTTGCAAAAGTTTAGACAATAGTCAGATTTTATGCAAATATCCCTTGAAATGTGATTGATGGAGAAAATGCGGGACTGTATTATTCATTTATAAAGTGCAGAGATTGCTGAATAAATAATCAAAATCTCAAAAGCTCTTTAGTTCTCGTGTAAAGAAGATGAGAAAGTTTGGAAGCCGAAATTTGAAAATGAACCTACTTTATTAATTTTTTGTCTTTTAAATCGGCTCTAGTATGGTAGTACATTGTTTTTTACTTTGTGGAGAGCAAATTCAGACTTACGTATCGATCAAAAAGTCCAAGAAAAATTATATTTCTTAAGGATGAAGGAATTGAAAAAACAGCTCAGACAGACGATTCGCCCCTTAATCCTGCAAAACTTCAACTTAAGTCAAAAGCAGCATGTGACAGCATAAGTACATGAACAACTGAATGGTAATGCATAAACAAAACAAAGAATTGTGCTTGAGCCTTTTCAGACAGAGTGTCCCAAATAAGCCAGATTTTATTGGTAAAAGCAGCACAGCATATAATCATTGGATATTTTTCAAGTCCCGCGAAAAGAATTATAATCCATCTAGGCCATCCCAATTTTAATAATTTTTACCAAAGAAAGTAAAATTCATTTTTTAGTCACGATGATACATATGCTGCTTTTCACATTAAAATCTGGCTTATTTAGGACTCTGTCCGAAAAGGCTCAGTCACAATTCTTTGTTGTTTTTTTTATGCATTTCGATTCAGTTGTTCATCTACTTATGCGGTCACGTGCTGTTTTTGACCCAAGTTGAAGTTTTGTAGGATTAAGGAGCGAATCGTCAGTCTGAGCCGTTTTTTCAATTCCTTCATCCTTAAGAAATATAATTTTTCTTGGACTTTTTGATCGATACGCATGCATGAATTTGCTCTCCACAAAGTAAACAACAATGTACACCATACTAGAGCCGATTTAAAAGACAAAAAATTAATAAAGTAGGTTCATTTTCAAATTTCGGCTTCCAAACTTTCTCATCTTCTTTACACGAGAACTACAGAGCTTTTGAGATTTTGATCATTTATTCAGCAGTCTCTGTACTTCATAAATGAATAGTACAGTCCCGCATTTCCTCCACCAATCACATTTCAAGGGATATTTGCATAAAATCTGACTATTGTCTAAACTTTTGCAACAATGTAAAAAAATGTCTTTTGTAATATCCAAAATTTGATTCCAGTTATAGTTATAAGAACTCCAGACACGTATTTGGGACCATATTGTGTACCTGCAATAGAAATTTGAAAGCATTTCGTTGAATAGTTTTCTTTTTATTCACATATTTGCATTTTGTCTAAACTTTTGCATCGCAGTGTACGTCTCTCTCACTTATGCGCCTTTTTCTGTTGGTCCCTAGGGCAGGCGCATAAGTGAGAGTTCACTGTAGATTGTTTTTTGCTGTGATCTGAAATTTCAATTGACTGATTGCAAAAGATAACGGCCCCTATGTAGGGTAGGTGGGGGCAAAGCCCTGCATCGACTTTTTGAATAGACCGCCTTAGATTTGAGAACCGGCCTTTTATCGGTGGACACCTGTTGCAATTCCTCAACTGCACCCTGGCGGCTGGTTCTCAAATCTAAGGCGGTCTATTCAAAAAGTCGATGCAGGGCTTTGCCCCGTGCAGGTCTTTGCCCCCACCTACCCTATCTTTAAGATAGTTGCATAATCAACTTTTACTTGGAGGTCCCTTGTATATGCTCAACTTTTAACCCATTAATGCCTGACATTTTTTTTTTTTCAACGATACTTTGTATACTGGTTACAAATAGTGTATAATGGACAGGAAAAATAGTTAAAAAATTATCGTGTAAAAATTACATTTTTTATTTAAGAAAGAAAAATCGTCCCTAAAAAGGGACGCTAGGCACCAGAGGGTACATACTTTTTTACTAAAATTTTTTTTCTGCCTACGATGTAATATTGAAAATGACAATTTATAAGAAGAAATAAAAGCAGCAATTAACATAAACTGGGAAGTAGGTTCAGAGAACAAAGAAATATTGGTGTTGTTGAGTATGAAAGTCAGCAAAGCATTTGTTCTGCAAACCTACGTATTGCATTTGCTGCATTCCGATAAGCTCTTTTACTTCAATGGGCACATCTTACCTGAGACTTATTTAAAGCAATATAACAACTAGCCTCATAATACCTAACTCAGTCCGGTACTCTTGAGCTCAACGCATTTTGTACAGCAGCTTCTAAAATAAAAATGAAGAGCGGCTACCATCATTTTTTAGAGTGAATCAAAAACCGGTAGTTCCCGATATTTGATGCATGGGATCTTTTTCCCTATGCAACGATTGTACTGAGCAACCATATATATTAGGTTCATCAATTTCAATTACTTTCTTTTCGCTGTTGGACAATCGCTTAGCCTTTACAATAGGATGAACTCCATGAAGATTCAATGCAATAGTTATGACATTGCTATTATTCCACCGAACCAAGGTAATATTATTTTACCTGTCATCGACAGTTATTCAAAACTTCCTCTCTTTTCTTTTATGAACAACGTAACTTTAGTTCATGAGCATTTTTTAATCCGATTCTTGCACAAAACCTTTCTGCGATAAATAATCACGTAGGAACGCAAGAGAAGTAAATAAATTGTCACAGTAGAGATCAAAATTGGCATTCTCAGGGAATTCTGAAATTAAATCTGCAACCCCCCCCCCTTTTCCAAACAACAGACACATATGCAATCCTTGAATTCTTCATCAAGGTGAAATGCTAAGCTTTTGAAACAGCTTAGGGCTTCTTCCCCCCAACAGACAGACTAAACAATAATAGATATCTAAATACATAATGGAAATTAATTAAATACAACGAATAATTAGTGTTTTAAAGAACTACATTTTTGAAATAGCTTTCTTTCAAAATTTACCTTGAGTATTTTTTGTAATTAAAAGAAAAAGAGAGAAAATATTTAAGAACGTTGTATAATTGAGTTTATATAATTATTAATTTAATTTAATTAGATTTTTAAAATAAAATAAGTTTTAAAAATGACAATTATTATCTGTTTTTCAGTCTAAAAACATTTACTAACTTCTTTTGATATAAATTATAGATTCTAAGCAAGAAACCAGCAACGGTTAAACAATGCAGCCATTGGTGCTTAGCGTCCCTTTTTAGGGACGTTCTTAAATTGCTATAAAATCCTAAAAAAATTTAAAATTTACAAAATTGCAAAAAAAGGTAAACTAAAACATCGATCAAAGTAGCACATATATCAAACACAGATAGATTTACTTTTTAATAACTTAAAAAACTTAGCTTTTTATTCTTGAGATTGTGAACGATGTAATTTTTGATAAAGATCATAATCAAATGGCTACAGATCACACTTTACAGCGGTTATGTGCTAAAATCTGTTAATACAGAATTGAAGCAATACCAAAGCAATAATTGAACACAATTATTTGGTTGAAATGTTCATTTTTGGAAAATTCAGACTCACTTTTTGGACCGTCCCTAAAAAGGGACGCTAGGCATTAATGGGTTAAGGTTTATAATTTGCAAAATTATTTTGATAATTTAGTTGTACATAAATAGGGAGCATTTTACGTAGTTTGATTCATTTCCCTTTCTATGAAATTTTGCAGACGTTGCAACCAAAACAGAAGTTGTGGAAACAAAAACGAAACTCCATCGGATCCCACTATCATCGATAAGTAAGTACCACTAGAATTTTCTTAGTTCTCTGATAACATGAAGCTATCTTCCATGAATTTTATCTGCATAAAATATTTGAAATGGCATTTCGTTACTATTTTTTTTTTTTTTTTTTTTTTTTGAGAATTTAGATATTGGTTGTCAATTTTAAGGCGCCCGCATACTACTAAAAAATTAGTAAATATAATTTAAAAAAACCAAGTTGGCACTTAATGTCAACTTCCAATTTTTGCTGTCTGTGATATCTAAAGACTCGAAAAGAACACGGCGTATCATTTTTTGCAGATATTTTTAAAGTATTGAAGTTTATTGCAGTTTAAAATTTTATCTAGGTCTGCATTGCAAAATGCAGCGGTGCCCAACCGTGGGGTATCCTCAAAGGAGTAGCAGGGGTGCCCATCCCTCCCAAGCTCAATGGCGCAAATTACCCCCCCCCCCCAAAATTTTCACAACCCCTTGTGCTTTTTATTTTATTTTTTTACCCTTTTTTTATTATTTTTTATTTTTTAAAATATTATTTATTTATTTTTTTAATATTATTTATTTATTTTTTAATATTATTTATTTTTTTTAATGTTATTTATTTATTTATTAAAATTATAACTATTATATTTTTTATATATTATTACTTTTTTAAAAGCTCGAATTATGCGCAGAATAGAATCGCTTTTTTTCCCTTTCCAGACATTCCAATCACACACACACACACAACAAATAAATAAATAAATAAAAAGTAATAATAAACAAATTAAAGAAATAATTTAAATTGAAAAAATAAATTAATGAATAATTTTTATTTGAAAAAAATCAGTAAGTAATTTAAATTAAAAAATAAATTAATAAATAATTTAAATAAACAAATAAATTAGTTTTAAAAAATCCCCCCCAAAAATTTTGATGGCGCAACTTGCGCCATAATCCCCCCCCCCTGTGGGTACCCCTGAGGAGTAGAATCATATTTTTCGAGGAGTAAAGATAAGGACTAGGATTGGATCTTCTATCAGTCACTAAACAATTATTTTTTTTTTTTTAAATCCTGTATGTCATGCCGAATTTACTACCTGATTCGTGATTTAAAAAAAAAATGCTGCAATTTAGAAAATTTTAGGTTGTGGGAAGTGACTATATGGCTTCACTTACGATGTACATTATCCGATACTGCACTAGCTAATTAACAAAGAATGCTGAAACCTAAGCAACATCAATCTCCTTGACTGCTTCTCGAATTGTTATAAAAACAGGTTCTGTTTATATCTTAATGATTGAAATTAAGTAAGAATATTATTTATTTTTCACAATTTAAGGGAAAAAATACAGTAGCTAATTTGTCATTATTTAGAGTCAGCATTTTGGTGGTACAGTAGAACTCGCTTATAACGAGCACGAAGGGACCGTAACATGTTGCTCGTTAAATCCGAGTACTCATAATAAACGGGTCCTTACGGCCGGGTGCAAACAGAAGGGGCGGGGGCTTGGGAGGTCAAATAATTGAGCTTACTTACAATTTAATTAATACTTACTTTAATTACGTCAATTAGTTAAATTAAATACTGTTCTTTATTTAATGATTTCTCTGTAAACAATCAACCCCACCTGTTATACCGGATTTGTGAACTCTCTCTATTGATACTGGAATGCTGGTGGAAGTTTTCATACAAAAGTATTGAACTGCAATGGAAAAAAATGAAGATAAGACAGGAATTTGACTAGAAAGATGAGAAAAAAAAGACTGCGCCACAGAAAGAATTGCTCGTTAAAACCGGATCTTGTTCGTTAAAAACGAATTCTGTCCCATAGACTTAACATTAATCCAACCAAATATTCTCGTTTCCCTCGTTATATCCGAGCTCGTTATAAACGAGTTCGACTGCATTAACCGTGTAAAACGCGTTGTATATTTAGCCAAAACATAATTTGAGGCACAACCCTTAAAAAGTTTGGGCACCTGTGGTCGCATGGTGTATATTTGATTTCCGACTCTCAAGTCAAGTAAGGTACTTCCGGCATGGACCCACACACTCCAACCCTCCACAGGTCACTTCTGGCTAGCCGCGCGCAATCGGGGAGGCTTTGAGTAGATTAACCCATCAACCCTCCAGCAGCGAAACTCATAACAGAAGGGCTTTTCACATTCCACACAAAGGACATCACAAAAGCGAGTGAGTAAATCGATTAGTACTACTTCATCCTCAGCCTCCCCCCATCCCTCCTCCTCATCCCGATCCTCACACAGCATCAAGTGGGGAGGGAGACTGCGAAATGAGCACAGATGGCATGGAGTCCCGTTTCGTCATCGTTTTATTATTGTGCGGGCAGGGTGGTGGGGTTTTTGGGAGTCAAAAACCACTCGGGGGAGTGTAATCCCCTTTACGGCTGCCTTTTTGAGACCATTACGATGCTCAGTTTGTAAATAATCGATTAGCTAGAGGGGGGGGGGGATTTTTTGTTTTAAATTTTAAATCAGGCACTGCTGGTGCTGTCCATCAGGCAGAAAATTAGTTTGGAATATGAAACGACCAAGAGAAAACGAGCCGGTTTTGATAATTCATTGTAATTAGTGAACTCTCACTTATACGCCGCCTCATTTATGCGCCTTTTTCACTACTACGACGATTTTAAATGGTCCCAGCATATTCCATAGCAAAATAATGATATAATCATTCGTTTATGCGTCGCTCTAAAGATAAATATTTCACTTATGCGCCGAATTTTCCGTAAAATGTAAAAAATTTAATTTCTTTTCTTTTAAAAAAGAGCGTTTTTCTTCACTCTCCTCTTTAATTTTTCGCCTTTATTTCTCACGGAAGGCGTTTTGTCCGCATGAACTGGAGTTCAGAGAGGGACAATATCCATTATGCATCGTTTTAAAAGGAACAGTTGTAACTTAGGTATGCTACAGTTTTTGTTTTCTCTTTATCTTTATAGTTACGTTACAGTAATTGTCAAACCATAGTAATATGTCCCTTTCCTATAGAAACATTCTTATTCATGCTCTCATTAGAGCCTATGTTGCGTTTTAGTCCTTTAAATAGGCTTGTTCACTTATACGTCTCTCTCACTTATGCGCCTTTTTCTGTTGGTCTCATGGGCCGGTGCATAAGTGAAAGTTCACTGTATTCCCTTTGCTTTTGAACTACGTTATGATGCGTAAAAGTTTTATCCGGGAAACAGTTTGTAAACCATTATTAGCAGAACTTCAAGGCGTCCACAGGGAGCCAAGAGTCAAGCCAGAATACAGTAGTACTTAGAGAGAGTACTCATGACTCAAACCAGAATTAGGATAAGAATGTCTCCCATCTATCCAGCGCTCTGTTTGTTTGCTGAAGAGACTACAAAGAAACCGAAAAAATACCAACCAGAGAAAAAAATTACTCGATTGCACCTGGAAGGGTGGGGTGGGGGGTACATTCGTGTAGAAAATCCTGCTAGTTGAAACATTTACAGGCGAGCTTAAAGATAACTCCTCCTGACAGATTTGTAGCTTCGTCTCAACCTTTTCGGAATCCGTTTCTCCGGGTTTCGGGAGGGGGGAGGTGCACATTCATCAAGTGCGAGACAGCGTGGTGACAGATGGCCTTCCACCAACGCGGCTCTCGCTGGGATTTCTGGGAAGTGGTGAAAAGCAAGGCCGTAGCCAGCGGGGGGGGTCAGGGGGTCAGAACCCCCCCCGAAATTTTCAAACCTCAAAAGTTTTTAAAAAGTATTCAACAAAAAAAAAAAAAAAAAAGAAGAAGAAAAAAAAATTTTTTTTTTAAGGTTTGATGGTCGGAGGTCCCCCCCCCCCCCCACCCTCTCGAAGTTGTGACAGGTCTGAGGTTTTTGACGATAGAAAGAAAAATTAGAACAATAAAAATAAAAAAATCATTTGAATAAACTTGAATAGTTCTGCTCACTATTTCGCCAAAGGAGTTTTTTTTCTATCTTTTCAACTTAAAACTTAAATTATACCGTCTCTCCTGCTGGTCTATAATCTTTAACTGGATAACAAAATTTATGGCACTTGTCGTTGAGATTCTTTTACCATGGAAAAAGAAGGAATAGGCTTTATTGTAGCCATGAAATAGCTATACAGGGTGTCCACTCCAATCGTGGACCAATAGCTAATTTCTAAACCGTTAGAGATAAGCATATAGTTTATTTAGGAAAAAATCTCCAAATTATGAAAGGAATTTTGGGTCTATTCAATGTTTTTCAAAAAATCAAATTTTGAAAGAGTTACGAAATTTAAATTTTTATACAGCCCCCCAGTCCTATCAATCATATTTAGTAAAACATTCTTGACACTGTAACGTTTAAAACTAAAAAAAAAAAAAAAATCACTGTTCTACGACAAAAATTGACCGAGTTATGACGTTTTGAAAAATCAAGATTTTGCATTATTTCATGACGTCATCGAGGGAGCTATCTCTCGATACCCACATGGATGGAAGCACTGTGCATCGGCTGTGTCGGAGATGGTTGGAAAGAGGAAATGTAGCCACATTGAGGGGTGCAGGTGCAGCCAGAGTGACGTCAGACCGCTTGGATCGACGGATTCACCGACAAGCTGTGGCGGACCCGCAAGTCACTTGTACGTCGATTCTGCAGCACGTGCAAGGTACCCTGGATGTTCCTGTGTCGACCAGAACCATTTCCCGTCGACTGGTTGCACGTGGCCTGCAATCACGGCGCCGCTAAGAAGACTGCCATTGACCTCATAGCACAGACTCCAACGTTTGGAATGGTGCCAGACCAGAGAGACGTGGATGGCAGAATAGCAAACCGTAGTGTTCTCAGATGAATCCCGCTTCTGTTTGTCCAGCGATAGTCATCGCATACGTGTGTGGCGTCGACGTCCCAGATAACCACATACGTCCGCAGGATGTCCTATAAGGATCCCACAAATCCTATATAGGACATGTCCTTCGAAGGATCACAAAAGGCTTCCTTTGGATTGCCTACGTGGGACGAGTTCTCTCGAAATTTGAAAATCCCACATCTGAGTGTAGATGGACATCCAATTGGTATCCCATACAAGACAAACTACTAAAAGCCGGTTTTCCGCACATGCGCGCTAGCATAGCACATATACTGTCGCCCGGCATTCTGAATGTTTACACCACCATTTCGAAACGTGCGGCATGTTCTCTGTCTCGTGTTAAGCTTTTATGCTATAAATTTGCCAAGGTAAGTCTAACTATTACACATGTTTGTATTTAAAATTATTTTTGAAGGATAAACATTAAACCAATGCAGCAGTAGGAAATTTGTTGAATAGAAAATTCTTTTCAAAAGAAACTTTTAGTACGATCTTTAAGAAAAAGCCGTTTAGCTTGAAATGCATTTTTGGTTTCGACATATTTAATGCTAATAGTTTACAGAATAAAGTAAAAAAGCTTGTTGTTTTTTTTCCTGTGTTTAAGCTTAAATATGAAGGCGGGCGGACTGGTTGAAAGTATGAATTAAAAATAATCCATCTGTAAGGAATGGAAAGGATAGTTAGATATGATTTATAAAGGATTGAAAAGGATGGTCAGAGGAATCTATAAGGATTGAAAAGGACGGCCAGAGGATTTAAAAACTATTGAAAAGGATAGTCAAAGGACGTCCAGACAACCTGCTTAGGATAAAAAGGGATGGGCAAAGGAAGGCCAGACGGATCTACGAAGGACGTCAGAGCATCCTATGACAGTGCAGCAGTAGTCTTAAGGATGCCCACAGGACGTGCGTAAGATTTAGAGTGTCCCGTGATCATCCTGCAGTTGTCCTATAAATGTCCGTTTAAAACGTCCTGTGGACGTAAAAAAAGTGGATTTTGGATTACCTGCGGACGTCTGCAAGACGTTTTTCGGTAAATTTGGGATCTCCTGCGGAAATCAGAGAATCCTATGAATGACGGCTTCTGGATGTCCAGTGGATATCTTTGTGTTATCTGGGGTGGAGAAAGATCGAATCCGGCAGTAACTGTGGAACGCCCCACAGCGCGACAACGTGGCATTATGGTTTGGGGCGCTATTGCATACAATTCTGTATCACCTCTAGTTCGTATTCGGGGCACTATGACGGCCCAACGATATGTAGATAATGTACTGCGGCCGGTGGCAATCCCCTACCTTCAGGGCCTGCCAAATGCAATTTTTCAACAGGATAACGCCCGGCCTCACAGTGCTTGAATCAGCCAACATGCTCTACGAGGTGTACAGATGCTTTCCTGGCCACCATACTCTCCCGACTTGTCACCAATCGAACATGTGTGGGACGTGATTGGACGCCGTTTTTAGAACCTGTCACTGTCTCGTTCAGAGGACGAACTGTGGCAAATGGTTGAAAGGGAATAGAGTGCCATCCCTCAGGACACTATCCGCAGGCTTATTGACTCCATGCCTAGACGTGTTTCTTCGTGCATTGCTGTCCGCGGTGGTCCTACTTCTTACTGAGCCGACGCCGTCCTCGCTCTAGATTTTGCTTATTTATTTTGAAATAAATATCACTTATTGTTCCATGCTGTCTCTGTCTTCTTACCAAATTTCATCAATTTCTGACCACTCCTTCTTGGTGTTGCATTTTCAATGTCGATCAGTGTATTTTAGCACATAGCTTATTTGATCATTTTTCAGCTTTGGTTGTTTTTAATGAAATTTATATTGCATAATGTTTCATATTTCAAGAAAAAAATTTCGTTGGTTTATTGATTTTTTTCCTTTGAAAATTCAAATAGAGAAGAAATTGCCTTTAAATACATTTGTTCACTTTTGAACAGAAGGAAAGTAGTTGATTAAAGTATAGCAAACATGAAAATGTAACCTTCCACTCGAATTTCAAAACCCTCTCCAATTCTGAGCAAAAGGCACATTTGAGTAGAGAGATTCAGCATTCCAATTCAGTTTTAACTTACTATAAAAATTAACAAATTTTGAACATCTACTTTTCATTGAAAAGTTCATAATTTTTAATTTACAAGTGATTTAGTTACTTTTCAGGTTTTTTAACAGGCAGTATTCATATTAAGGGACTTCTCAATTTTTTAAAGATGCTTAAGAAGCATAGGAAATGAAAATGCATACTGTTTACTTTTAATCAGCATTTTATTTATTTTTTATTTTACTTTAACAGTATCATGTAATATAGTTATGTGTGTAATGTTTACAATGAAACATTATTTCTTTCAAATTAAAGACAATTAAAAAAATAGTAGTAACAATAAAAAATGATAAATAAATTTTCCTGATTTTTTAAAAAGAAATATGAAACGTAGTTGTGTGCTTTGTTTTTCGTGATTAAACTTTCAAAAAAAAAAAAAAAAAAGAATAAAGCTTTGAAATTCTTTAATTATTTTTTCTTCAATTTTTCAAACATGATATCGTCATAAATTCTGATATATTTATTTAAAAAATAATGCAGGAGAGGAGAAAGACTCATTTCCTTCTTCCCAAAAGCCTATTGATTAACGTGTTGTCCATTACCTCAGCTTCGCTCTCCTTCCTGTTAGTCCAACATACTCCCAGTCATAGGCGGCTAATTACACCAAAAAATTAGGGGATCAAAAGAAGTTTGTGAGGAGCTTAGGGCGGCACCCTAAAGCTGTTTTCTTTTTTTTCTTTTTTGTAAAATTTGGCTATATTATTGGATTTTAACAAATGACCTCTAAAAAGTTTAATACAGTCTCAAAAGCAGGATGGATTTTACTGTAGATATCCCCTTTGCAATTCAAAGTTCCTTTCTTGTGAAATAAGATGAGAAAAAAAAAAACATTTTTGTGGAATTTTCAGTTTTTAATTTTCATGAAATAAATCAATCCACCCAGTAAATAACCGACCGTTAATTTTTCGCTCTAAAAAGTGAAGGGGAGGGCCCCTTTAATTTCAGAAGTGAAGGGGGGCAGCTACCCCTTGCCCCCCCCCCCTCTTTAGAAGCAGCCTATGCTCCTATTACGTCATAAGACTTGTAACCTCTTGTTTATTTTTTTTTTCAAACAAACTTTCTTCACTTCGAAACCCCCCCCGAAAAAAAATCCTGGCTACGGCCTTGGTGAAAAGGCATCCTCGTGGCATTGAGTGCATGGAAAAAAGCACTGGAAAAAGAACAATTCTAAAAGTAACCAAGCATTTCAATGAATCTTCTTGTTTTAACAACGGCATATGTGAACTAATTTCAATTTTATTTTAATCATGAGTCCATAGGCGGTTCGTACGGGGGGCGGCTGCCCCGTCACTACCAAAAGTAAAGGGGCCTTGCCCCCTCACTTTTTACGATTAAAAACTGGGGATCGTGTGAAAATGATTTTTTACCCAGTGGATTGATTAATTTCACCAAGTTTAAAGCTGAAAATTCCAAAATGTCTGATTTTTATCATATTATTTGATAGGTATGAATGAAAAACAACCAGCCTGGCTGATTTTGGAGGCTATATTTCGCATCTTTCAGAGGTCATTTAAATATTAAAAATCCAATTTTCTAGCCAAATTAAAAGAAAAAAAGAATCTTTCGAGATGCTGCCTCTCCCCCCCACATCTTTTGCCCCCCCCCCCCTAATCCCGTGATGCTCTTAATCCCACACTTTTTGGTGCCTATGTATGAGTCTGAATTTCAAATGCAGCAAACTTTCGATTATCGGCTGTAGAATTATCCGCGGTTCGGATAATCGGCGGGTCTTTCCAGGGCCGTCGCTAGCTGAAATATCTGGGGGGGTGTTGAGAATTTGGCGGCCCTGGGCTCATCATATAGGCAGGGGCGGCCCTAGCAGTTTTGCCGCCCTGGACAAAAATTCAAAATGCCGCCCTTGTCCCCGATTAAAGTTTGAAAAGAAAAAACTGCTGACAAATACGAGCCAATAAATAAATTTTGTGAATATAAAACAACGTGACAAAGTAAACTCCTATATTCATAGTAGGATTTGACCGAATTTGACCCTACGCTGTTTTAAACATGGGACTCCTTTTGTAGTCCATAAAACTTATGATACAGAACCTCATGTTTCTTTTTCTCTCTTTGCTGGCTTTTCTCTTTTTCTTTTATGTATGTGTGTATGTTTTTTCATAAACTTTGAAGATGGATGGGCATGAAGGGAATGATGCAGTGACCACTTTAAATTGAGTATAAAATATGTGTAACTTCAGGGGGTTCGGGGGTTTCTCCCCCGAGAAAAATTTTTAAAAAGAGATCTAAAATTTAGCATTTTGAGGCCTTATGAGGAGTAATCAAGACTACAAAAATGTCAAGAGAAAAATATGCAAACAAAAACTTTTAAAAAATTTTACCTTCTTTTGCAAATTAAAATCAATCAAAATAGAAATTGCTCTTGTTTGTGATTCAGCAAGTCGTTGACATTAATCGACAGAGAAAAGAGCTTGAGAGGAGAAAAGAAAACATACCGTCTCTTGCTCACATCGGCTTTCGGTATATAATTAATGTTTGATCATCGCTCCAACCCACCGACTAACACAACACTGTACTAAATGTAACATGAACAATCGGGAAAAAATGCATTAAATAATTTGAAAGAAATGGTGTAAAGACTTAGAAATCAGGAGAGTAACATCCCAGGAATTCGGAAAATTAATGGTTCATTTTATACACTTGATAAGAAATAAAGTTGTAGCACTTTTCAGGGAGTTCTAAAGACATTAATTTTCAAAGACTATAGAAAAGCCACTTTCCAGCCGCTCTTGTCAGTATAGATACATCAATTTGTTGTTCTCTTTCAATTATCAAAAGTTCAGAGGTGTCAGTTGCGAAAAGTAGTTTTGATTCAAGATAATATTTCTTTCTGAGTAGGCGGATATTTTAAAAACTGATTTGGAAATATTAAAAAATATTTGATCTTTCATAAAAACTGAAATTTTAATTGATGTTTGGCACTATAATTGAGAAAATACTGATCACTATAGATGAGCCCTTTTAGAATTTTCAAAAACCCAGCAAAAAATAATGTGCTGAAAAGCTTTTAATAATCTGCAGCAAATTTAACCATACTTGGAACAAGATTAAAAAAACTTGCAGAATATTCGGAGAAAACTAAAAGAAAAAAAAACGTTTTGTGGATTTTCTGCGGATTATATTGAAGATAAAATGCAGATATTTTTTTTCTTTCTTCTACAATTGTTCAGAAACTTTTTAAAGAAACTTCAAAAAAAAATTTTTTTTCTCATTTTCTGCGGATTATTTTGAGCTGGGAAACCCTAAGGGGTTCCCAGAACCTATAAGCTGACGACCTTTGTGCTATATCAAGCGCATTTATATGCCGTGATTTCCATCAGTCAATATAATTTCCAAATATTTTATCCCGTGTGTCCCGATGAGAGAACACTGTAGTCTCCTAAACACATTTTTTATTCAGCAAATGTTCACTGATGATTTGGATTCGGCAGAAATTATCGCTTCATTTGGTGAGATGAGAATGTTTCTCCTTCCAAAAAACTATGTTCCGGGGCTCCACCAGAGTATCTTTGGCTCCACTGTCTCCTATCAACAATTTCGAAATCTTTACATGCTTAAAAAAACTGTCTAATATATTTTTTTTCTTATGTCTCCGTTGATATTATAATTTCTCAAGATTCGTTTATTTTAATAAGCAATGTTGCAATAGCCAAAAATGATGTGTTGTGTTGAAGTGGATACCTTTAAATGCCACACTTAAATATCCCTACATTCATACTTTTCAAGATTCCAAGTTACAAAAAGAATGATATTTGTTAAATAGTTTTATACATTTTCTCTTCTTAAACAAAAATTTATTTTAGGTGTTCGAACCAAAATGCCGCCCTTAAGATTTACTGCCCCAGACAGGGGTACGGAATGTCCGCCGCTAGGGCTGCCCCTGCATATAGGGAGGGTGAGGGAGATAGCTTCCCCCGAGCTTTGAAATCTAATATTTTTTACAAAGGTGGAAGGTGGACGCAATTTTTGTTTTTTTTTTTTTTAATTTTTTCCTATAAAATTAGCATTTAGTATACCCCCTCCTCCTACGCACATGGAAAAATTCAAAATGACAAGCCTGAGTGGCTACAAACAGCTTTTGAGTTTTTGAGCACATGCTTAAAACTTTAAATTAATATGCAGAACTATTTATACAAACACCATATAAATGTTAAATGCCAAAAAATATTAACAAACAATAAATAATAATAGTAAGCATTTATTTGTTAAAGTCTTACCCTTTGGCAATCTTCTCTGTGCCGGGCATATTCTAAAGGATTCATGAGGTACCTTTTTCTTTTTCCCGTGTTTTGCGGTGATTGTCCCTTGAACATTCATGCTATTAAGTTTTGTGGGAAACGCAGATAAAGTTCAACTGCTTTAAAATGTTCTGGATATGCAGATCTAATTAATTACCATTAAAAAAAAAATTCCCGATAAATATGAGTATTTTTCTTTTTTTCTCCTTCCTTTTTTCTTTTTTTTAAATTGCAAGTTGAAAATCCAGTTTGTTCAACAAAAAAGTCACAAAAAAAAAAAAAAAAACTATTGAAAAGAGACAAAATTTTTTATCTGCTCCTTAGATTTTTAAAACTACATTTCACAAATTTTATTGGTTAAAAAAATTATAATTTAAAATTGACAGCGCCTGTGCTTCAATGCAGCCCATTTGCTTGCTAAACTCTTTATGGCTTCCTTAATATCTTTCTCACATGCCAGCAGTACTAGAGAGTCTAAACGCTGATCTCCCATTGTACTCCTCAAAACATTTTTGATGAATTTCAATTTACTGAAGGTCTTTCATTGGTAGCAACTGTTACCGGAGAAGTAAATCCAAGCCGACACGCGCGGTAAAAAAATTCGTTCGGTCCCAACACAAAGTGAAAAGTGATAAATTTTCTTTTTACTTATCTTCAGTTTAAACATTGCACTATCTTTCGATAATGGTATTTTGTGTAATTTTCTTTAATTTAAATTCATTTAAAATATAAAATTTGGCGGCCTCTGCATGTTATCTTTTTTTCCCTTTTAATTATTGCATCGATCATTTATTTTAATTTATTTAATCTATAAAATTTGGCGGCCCTCAGCATGTATTCTTTTTTTTTTATATATATTGCATCGATCTTGTTGAATTATGTATATATAATTTGATTTATGTTTCATTAATTTAACTAATTTTAGTTACAGAGGTTCGCGCACCTTTTAATGCTCTCGCACATGTTTATACAGTACTTTTTTTTCCAAACTGGGCAGGGCGACCTATAGTTTTCCGTTTACATGACCCCATGAACGAGAAAATTTCGTATTTTTCGCAACGAATATTGCTGTGAAGGAATCTTAACTATTTTTCGCGGCCCCAATTATGTATTTTTGATAAGTAATAATTGGGGCCGCGGAAAATACAGGACATTTTTAGAAATTCAGGTTTACTGATATTCTTAATAATGTTTGAATTATTCCGCTTCTCTTTTAAATTTCCTTTAAAGTTCTGAAATATTTTTCTAAAATTTCATTTTAATGATAAAATAAAATCGGCGGCCCCTTTCTTCAGAAAAGTGGGGGGGGGGTGTAGCACCCCCCCACACCCCCCCTTGCCGACGGCCCTGGGTCTTTCAAACTTTAGTTTTCTTTCCCTTGGGCGCCCATAAGGGGGGGGGCAAGGGGGGGCTCGAGCCCCCCCTTTGAGATTAGTATTTTTTTTTTTTTTTTTTTGCTTTTAGTACTATTTATTCGGAAAACATTTTTTTCTTCACCCATTAATGAATAAGTTATTAAAAATGCCAAACTTTAATAACTCTAATCTGCACTGAAATCGCTTTCAGAATTTTAACATTGTGTATCTTGCTGCATTCTTCAATAAAAAAACAAAGGCAGATTCGTGGGTCAACCGACGCCGCATTTACACGGGGAACTCCCACATGTCTGCGGACTAGCGGTTAAGATAGAGTGGGCTGATCCGAGGATGGCAAGACAAATCGGTATTTTTTTTGGCACATGGAATTTGGAAAAAAAGAAAACGTTTTTTTTTCTGTTTTACATGAAAAAGCGTTTCGGGGGGGGGGGGGCAGGCATTTTCTAAAGTCTTTGAAAATCATTAAATACCTTTTTGAAATTCTTTAAAAAGTGTTTCAATTGTATCTTATCAAATAAATAAACTATAAATTAACTGAATGGCTGCAATATTACTCTTTTGTTAATCATTTTTTAAATCTGTACACTGTTCCTTTTAAAGGACTTTATGCGTTTTATACTATTGGTCATTTTATACTATTAAGTGCTGTTTCTGTCGGTGAGTTCGGAAATTGATCAAAAACTACTATGTAACTATACTGAAAATCGATGTAAGCAAGCGATGAATGTTTATCTTTTCTCTTCCCTCGTTCTTTCTCTCTGTCGATTAAGAGCCATTGTTTTGAAATTCAGACAAAGTGTGGCAGTGGCATTTTTTGATCTTCCTCATATTTTTGTACGTGAAAGTACATGAGAAGTGAACATTCTGATGTTTTTAGCCCTCCAAAAAATTTGTTCGCTCGGTAAAAATTGCCAAAGTTTGATGTTTCGCAGCTCTTTTTTCTAAAACGATTGAAAGGCGCATTTCAGTGCGCTGTAGTTTTTACAGAAACACCACCTCAAATTTATGTTCACATTTATTGATTGTATAGTGTCTGGTTATGAGGAACCCATAGGTATTTGGATTGGTGTTGTTGCTTTCTTTACTAAAGCCGACGCAAAATATGGTTTTTAGTCCACTTCCCCCAAAAAGCAACCCCCCCCCCCATTTTTTTTAACATATACTGAAAATTTATACTATGAAGAGATCCTACGCTTCTTTCTTTTTACGCAATTGTAGAGTTGCTGTTTTGAGTTAAATGCGATAATAAAAAACCACAAATTTTGAAAATTTGTAAAAATATCAAAGTCTTTTTCTAATCAAAGCAATGAAATACTAAACAAGTTTCGTTCCACATATTCTTTTCATAGTATAAATTTTCAGTATATGTTAAAAAAAAATTCGGGGCGTTGCTTTTTGGGGGAGATAACGCAGTTTAAAGTTGAGCGAAAGTGAATTAAAAACCATACTTTGCGGTTGCTTGACTAAAGAAAGCAACAACCCCCAACCCAAATAACTATGAAGTCATCATAACCAGACACTGTACAATTAATAAATGTAAACATAAATTAGAGGTGGTGTTTCTGTAAAAAACTACAACTCACTGAAATGCATCTTTCAATCGTTTTACCAAAAAAAGCTGCGAAACATCAGACTTTGGGAATTTTTACCGAGAGAACAAATTTTTTGGTTGGTCTAAAAACTTCAGAATGTTCATTCCTATTGACCTATTTTCACATTTAAAAAAAATGAGGAAAATTAAAAATTGTCAAAAACTTCCGTTTTTTGTCTGATTTTCAAAATAATGGCTCTAAATGTCAATCGTTTGTTAAACTGCAAAAAAAAAAAAAAAAAATTCATTGATCTTAATTTGCAAAAGGATGCGCAGAACATTTATAAATGTTTTGTTTGCCTGTTTTCCAACATAGTTTTGAAGTCCCAACTGCCCCATACAAGACCTCAAAATGCAGAATTTGAAAACTTTTTTTCAAAAATTTCCCCGGGGGAGAGTCCCCCCGGAACCCCCAAAATTACAAATATTCTACCTTACTTAAAAGAGTCCATTGCATCTCTCTTTTAATACCCCAACCCCAATAAAGGTCAGTCAAAACCATTAACAAAAAAAAAAAAAATAAATAAATAAAAAAAAAAATAAAAACACATACAAGAAGCAGCAGGGGGGGGGGGACCAGCAAGAAAAAGACTCATAACACACAAAATGTGTGTTTTTGGTCAATGTGCGAAATGGAGTCTCCCCGAATTTCTTTTCTGGATACGGCCTTCAGATGCACATTACATTCATTATCTGTAAGCGGTCAAAATCTAAACGAGTCTAGTACTTTCATATTCTTAGTGAATTAAAGAAACACACACACATATATCTTTTAACTGTAAACTCTGAGGAAAATATCTGAGCCCCCCCTTAAAATTTCACATATGGGCGCCCATGACCGTGAGGAATTACTGAATGCAAAAAAAAAAGTGCGTTGTTGGTCGTTTATAGCTGTTAGACACTTTTTACAATCAGTGTTGTCATTTTTAGCTATAATTTAAATAAATGTGTTTTGCTATTGACTTTGTTTTAGCTACTTATGCAGTAAGCTGAGAAAAAAAGAAACATTAACATCGTGTTCTATCTGTTGTTTGATGATCTGCGGTTACAGTGCCATTCTATTCCGATAATAATCGGGAGTTTACTGTAAAAGAAAGAACTCTTTGTGACATCAAAAATTCTTTGGCCTTTTTTTCAATTTTTTTTATAATCTTTTAAAAGTAAAGTTTAAGAATATGTGATTAAGGCGGTCTGGGACACATTTTGAAAAAAAAAAAAAATATTAAACAGTTTACAATTTTGAATTTTTTTACACTGATTCACTGTCTGTTTAATAAGCAAAATCATAACATACATGACAAAAAAAAAAATTTCTCTTTTTTTAAAATTTTTTTCAAAAAAAAAAAAGGAGGGGGGGGGTTGCTTTAAATCGCAAAAACTTAAAATATTCTTGATCAATTTTCATTTTGTTCATATATATGGGAACACAAATACATAAGCTTTAATTTTTAAAAAAAAATTAAAAATATTTGAGTAAAAATTTCGAAAAATTTGATGGTACTTTTTTTTTTCATAAAATCATATTTTTTGAATTAAAATTTTTTTTTTAATTTTCCGAATAAAAATTCAAGAAATCTGCTTGAAAAAAGACGTTCTCCAAATTTTAGAATATTATCTTAATTAGTTCTTGAGTTATAGGAATTTGAATTCAAAGAATCCGGGATTAAATTGCATCATGGCGAAATGCGCATTTAAAGTTTTATATTATTCATTATATTATCACATCATCATACCATTATAATTATATCTTCCGTTCTAATTAAGATAGAAACATTTCTAATGGCGCCTTTTTTCATTTTATATACTGTCACCATATTTAATCAAAGTTATACAGTAACTACTTATTTGGCGACACTGTACAGTATTTTTTTCTTTCAAATAACTTTTAGACAAAATAAGACTTCAAACAAGAAAAAGTTGTGCGCTTGTTCAGCTAGTTATCTATATTTTGAAGGAAACACTATTCTTGCTTTCTCTTTACTACAACTGAAACTCTTTCAGTGAAATAATGAAATCATCTGGAATGTATATTGTCAAAATTTCTTAAAAGCGAGATAAGGGACTAATCTTTAAAACTCCACCTCTTCAAGAACTTACTAATGGCAGGGACGTGTGCATAACTCTTGAAAACCACAGCATTCAACCTTTGATAAGAAGGACAACAGAATGGAATGCAAATCTGGACTGTTGAACTTCTCAGCTTCACGCCGACACAAGAGAGGCGTGATGAATTCTTTGAATTGCCCACAGGATTAAAATGTCAGTGATACCTTAAGACAGGACAAATAGGATTAGGGACACAAGGGGATTTAGGGACACAAGGATTTTGTAAACTGGACTACCGGAGTGGCAGGGGAGGACGCAGGATTCCATCCGCGTTCGTCTATTCCTCTTATGTCCCAAACTCTTATCATCCCCCTGAACTAGTCATGCGTAAAATGCGATAAAGCACTGACGGTCGAAAAGCCAAGCTGTAGTCCGCCATTTGTGGTCCAGTATATGCCTCCATTCTTACCCACATTCTCATTCAGCCATTTGTAGTCTCGCATAAGCATTTTGTACAAGGGTGAATCAGAAACCCATTCAAGTCGGATTGGTTGATTGTTTTCAAATAGGAACCAAGTTTTTTGTTTTTTTTTTTTTTTTGACTCTTTCGCGAACAATTATTCCTTCGTTCACATGAAAATGATTCTTAATTAAAATATGTGTTTACAAATATCTCATAAGTCCTTTTTAGCCTATTTTTCTGTTGAAGTTAAGGAAAAAAGAATCAAGACGTGAAAGGTGACTTAACGCATCGGAAAAATATCGCATTATTTATTTCTTTTCTTTTATTTATTTCTTTATTCATTTTGCAGACCATTTTTTTCTTGCAAAAATTATTCATTTAAGACAACATTTATTAATTATTTTTAATTATTGGCAAATGATAAAAAATAAATTTCGAGATATTTTATTTAGGAACGAGTTTTTTTGTTTGATAAAATGCGTTTTGATGCCCCTTTTGCTTTTTTAATTCTTTTTTTCAAAATAATTAAGGAATTTTTCTACGGAAGAACTTTTATAACATTCTTTTTAAAAAGATGCTACAACTTTATTATTTTGTTTACTTTTTACTCGCGTATTTCCTCAGATGAGAGAGGCATCTTTTGTTTTTAGAAATCTGCTTTGCGTAATAAAAAGGTATGCGTGACATAATTTGCAGTCTTATATAATTAAGCGAATATTGATTAGATGCTAAAATGCCAATGCTGGTATACGAGAGAGTAGGTTCGATTAGCTCTTGACGGAAATTCTTGTTCTTCTTTAAATTGGAACAATCATTTGTTCAGAAGTTTGAACAGTTCAAATTTTCTTAAGATAAGTGCTTATGGGAAAATTTAAGGCAAATATAGAGCCCAAAGCTAAGGACGGAGTTGCTTCAAACAAACTTTGTTAGAAAACACTCCTTATGAAGATTTTTTTTAATTATTATTTTACTTCTCTTTAGAGTATTTTTTGAGCAGTTCAAATAGCTTGAACTTCCGCCAATGAACGATTTTCTAACAAAAACGTGACAGTTCAATGAATGTGAAAAAAGTTACTCACAAAAATCGATAACCATACTTCGCACCCGTAGGCTGCGAAGTTGGTAGAAAAATAATCAACTCCTGACTCCGACTTAGAAGTCAGGGTTTTAGGAAGTTCAACTACGACTCCATCTCAGGAAGAAAAATTAATTTTAACTTACTACTTTACTTTTGGAGATGGAAAATAATGGAAAATTTGAAATTCTTTATTTTTTTATCAGAAAGACCCGTGCCTGTGCAGACCCCACCCCCCTTTTTTTTGATGAACATTATTCATTAGAGTAGGGGTGCACAACCTGCGGTCCGCTCAGGGCCTGATTACTGAATAGGCCAACTAGGCCGCGGCCTAGGGCCCCTGTAATTTAGGGGCCCCCAAATGGCTAAAATTGCTGTAGTCGATGCCTAAATTTGTTTTATCCCATGCTTAAAATTGAAAAGATTCATTATGGGGGGCCCAAAAAAAGTATTTGGCCTAGGGCCCAGTGATATCTGAATCAGGCCCTGGGTCCGCTATTGCATTTGGTTTCTTCTTTTGTTGAAAAGTGAAAAAAAAAAAAAAAATTGTTTGAAAAAAGCAACTTGGAGGATGATGGAAAAAGTAAAAGAAGGTTTTCCTGGGAAGATTTTAAATTATATACACCATATAAAAACACTCCAAAATTCGTTTGAAGAAAGATTTCAGAAAAGAGTAGGTCTGAAAATTTCAATTTTCAATTACGAACTAGTGGACAACAGACTTTTATAGCTTTCTATGCACTGGTTCAGCAAACCTAATGTTTTTTATAGTAACAACCACAACGAAAAAAAAAAAATGGAAAAAAAAAAAAACAGCATTTTGAAATATGTTACATATTTTTTAATATTTCATTGCTCAAGGCCTATGTTTCTAACTTGAATGTTAAAAATCCCAATTATTTGACTTTTATATTTTAAATGTTTTGGAATTTTGGTATTTTTTGTGTTTTCTATACCACATGTAAAACGTAATTTTAGGGTTTACCTATAATTTTTCCGCTATCTTTTAGCATCGGCTTTCAGGTTACGATATTTCTTCTTCTTTTTGGAGTAGTGCAACATACAAATCATATTGAACAAAAATACAAACTGATTTTTTAAATAAATGCGAACATTTTTTAATTTTTGTACTAACCACGTGGCGAATGGATATTTTTCGTAAAAATTATTTTACTTGGAGTACTTGTGAAGAAGCTCTTGAAGATGGAATTAGTTGCCTTGCTGACGGCTGACCTCTGATATATGCAAATCAAATTTCTAATAGTTTGGACTTTTGGAGCTCTAAAAATCTTCACTTCCATGACAAATCAATGTTTGCTGTTTTACCAAGAGTACTTTTGGATCTTATTTTGCTAGAATTACATATTGATTTTGTATTGCTGAATAAAAAGCTTAGTTTCTTTAGTTTCTATAAGTGATAAAGTTCAACATTATTTAACCACTTTTTCAAAACATGTAAAGTTTTCAGCCTATGATGGTTAATCCACTGTCATAAGAACGGCTAATTAGCATCCAGTAGCTCATAACCTTTTCTTCGCTGAAAAAGGTTTACCTTTTTATTCTGAATCATGTATATACAATATTTTGCAGTTTCGTATGTTAATAAAGTTATTATTTTTTTCCCAAGAAGTCATTTAGTGAAAAGAGTTAATATTTTAATTAGTATAAATTTTTCTTACATTTATCAAAATACTGGTGCATGCTACCAAGCCCGTCACTTTTTCAATTTTGCATTGACCAAAGGATATGTACTCAATGCAAATTATGTGACAAAATATTAAATATAAAAAAAGGTGACAATTTCTCAAAGCCTGGGAAAGAGGGGGGGGGGGGCGATTACCCTTCATGACAAACTTGAATGCGGCCTTCCAATTGAGCTCATGTTACGTGTAAGACCCTTCACTGAAAAAAGTTGTGCACCCCTGCATTAGAGAATACTTTTTATTATTAGAACTATTTTTTATTTATTTCAGTTTTTTATTAGTTCATTTTAAGCAAAGAGCGGGGAAGGGGCGGGGGAATAAAATCCGAAGTGCATTCTTTTTACAGTAAAAGAGAAAAACTGAAAGTTTTTTTTTTCTTTTTGCAAAGTGTATTTATTTTGATGTTCTTTTTATTTTTTTTCTCTCTTTTTTTAAACTCAAAGTACCTTGCGAACTTCCGAAAAAAAGAAAAATCATTTCATATGCTATCATTAGGGTTTTAAAACGAAAAACAAGTAATATGATAAAGGGTTTTATTTATTTACTTTTTAAAATTTATTTTTATTATTTTTTAAAACCTACTTAACAAAATTATAAAAAGAAGTTCACCAATTTGTAATATACCTTGCATATAAAAATATTACTTTCAAAATCGGAGATACATTTAAATAAAAGCATTTTTCAACTATGACGGTGGTCAACAATGAATTTCCAAGTGAAGCTTCACTTACATTTCAACAGGAAATTTGTTTTAAAAAAATTATATTTCACGTTCTAATTACCTCGGAACATTGTAAAAATTGCTTCTGATGCAGAAATGTCTTCAATTTTACTTAATAAATTCATATTAAAAAACAATGCTTATGATCAATATTACGGAAATTTTAAAGAGTTTAGACGTAACTTTATCTTATGCACAAAATTGTATAAAAATCAGATCATGTGGTGTTCATAGAAAATGATATGGAGAGATGAAAAGTTTCAAGATCCATTTAGAATACAACTTGTAAAAAAATCAATATGTTTTTCCATTTTTTTTGCCAGAAGTATAGACCTTTTTAAATTGTTAAAAAGTAATGAAATTTGTATAGCAATACTTTATACGTATATTTATATAAAATCAGGGATGAATTTTTAAATTTCCCCCATTCTTGCTCTTAGTGTGCAGCAGAGTTACACAGGTGTATACAGAGTATAGAGTTACAAGGTAAACGTTTATGAAAGTGGTTTGACATTCCAGTCACGGTTGCTCGCCATTATCCTTCCCCTCAATAGCCGCACAGGGGGTCTACCTGATGCCTACTTCTCCATTGTAAACGGGCAGGTGTACTCTATTGTTTAGTTCTGAGGGCAAAACAGGAAAAGGTCAAAAAGGAGTCCACCGGACGCAGAGCCCGATCATTCTGACATTGGACATAGGGTACATTTCTATTTCAGGGCCCCCACCCCTTCTCATATCAGTTATGTGTTACGAGTAAAAAAATTCTTGCAATACCAAAGTGAAAGAAAAGTTTTGTGCAAAGATGGAACTTAAGAAAAGTAATAATGATATCCAATTATTATAAGAAAAATATACGTCGACGTACCCAGAGTAGGCTTTTAGTATTAATAGTAAAATATACAGTAGGCATTTTAGTAAAATATTTATTTGAAGCCCACCGGTCACCACCGTACCTACCCTGCTGAGGGTTTAACCGAATGTGGGGAATGGGAGGAAAATTAGTAAAATATACAGCAGGCATTTAGTATTTAGGAGGCGTTAGATAAAGGATAAAGTAAGGGATTTTGGGCCCCCTGAAATTCAAGAGGAGGGGCCTGTGCCCCGCGTGCCCCTGCGGTAATCAGGCTCTGGGGAGGAGAAAGACCCAAAAAAATTCAGTTTCAGTTGAATGGTCATTGCAAGCTGCGTGCAAGAGTGAACAAGATCAAGTTGAACCTCTTGGATCGACAAAGAATGTCCAATGCAAAGTAGACAGGAAATAAGAAAACTTTCCTCAATGTTTGAAATATGGGAATTAACTGTCAAAATGTACTCATACTGTGGATAAAAGAAGGGCTGTGGTGTCAGAGGGAATTCAGATATCAGGAGTTTTAGAGCCCAATACTTTGTCTCCTTCGCTCCAAAATTAACCCCTTTAGAGTGCTAACAAGAACAAAAATGGTTGCACGGGGTTCATGTATGTTCCCATCTATTAATTTTGCTTAATGAAATTCATACACGTAAATTTTAACAAAAAAAAAAACATTGTAAATTTAAAAAAAATAGATATTTTTACATATAAAACGCAATTTAAGAGAAATTAAATGAATTACTACTCCATATTCCTAATAACAGCTTGTTTCAAAAAAAAAAAAAAAAAAATGAGAAGTCAACATTCAAATTAATATTTTTCTTTTTTTATAATTTCATTATTTTTTATTTATTTATTTTTTCACGATTTAAGCTTAGTCTTTGTCAATGTGTCAAAATTACGTTAACTCGTAACTGGTGAAGTACGAAACGGTGCGTTGTTACACCCTAACAAAATCTAAAATCTAAAATATTGTTATTACTGTTTACTGCATTGCGCTGTTTATTTATGCCAAATACATGGCTGCCACACTTCTGTCTGGAGAACGGAGTTCCATATTTTGAAAATTTTCGTATCATTTGGTAATTTGTTTTGTGAAAAAATGAAATGAAGCTTTGAAAATTCTCATTGAGATTTTTCAAAAAAAAAAAAAAAAAACAAGCAGCAACTGCTTGATCTTTCTCATAGGTTGCACCTTGAAGACTAGAAATTAAATGAATTATTTCAAACATAGTTATAAAAATCCAGAAAATTATGTTAAAGTTCTTTTCTAAAGTGTGTCTTATAGTCAAGAATCTCTTAAATGAAATAATTTTTATTACCAAGAATCTTTTCACGTGAACCGTAAAAGAAGCTTTTTTCCTTCAGTAACAAATATAGTAAGTTTTTTTTTTCGTTATCGCGTTTTCTTTCACAAATCTTTTTACAAAATTATTCTAAATTTTTAGATTTTAGGGTAATTCCATTGTGACTAACATTTAGAGTAAATTTTTAATCTTTCTTTCTGTGTGTGAGCCTTATTTTGGTCACAATACCAAAAACAAGGTGTTATTCTTCTCCGCATAGATGAGTTGTTTAAGTTAATATACAAAAAGAATAATATTAACTTCATTTTTGGCAGTTAGAGGACATTTTGATCAACGTGACTAACATAACAGATCTGTTTCAAATTTGTTATGTTAGTCACGTTGATCAAAATGTCCTCTAACTGCCAAAAATGAAGTTAATATTATTCTTTTTGTATATTAACTTAAACAACTCATCTATGCGGAGAAGAATAACACCTTGTTTTTGGTATTGTGACAAAAATAAGGCTCACACACAGAAAGAAAGATTAAAAATTTATTCTAAATGTTATGTTAGTCACAATGGAATTACCCTTTACTTAATTTTGCAATTTGGCTTTATAGTTAATTACAACATATAAATGCAACATATTTATGCACAAAACATCAGACATATTTCGCGCTAACATTTTTGTGTAGCAAAATGACGGCAAGTGTCCCGGTTATTTTTTATAGTGGCACCCATGGCCAAATAGCAAGGGACTGACCATAAAAGTAATCAAAGTGTTATATGTACCCCCTAAAACGTTTCTCGCTACGTCACTAACATAGACTTCTTTTCGTTGTGAAATTAATCTGGAAAATTCCTGCGAAAAATTACCATATGCTTCTCTTTTTTACAGGCACATCTTGAAATTTTTCCTCAAGTGCAACCAAAACTGCTTGAAGGGAGCAGGCAACCCCAGAGACAACAGGAGGTTTCGGGTAAGTTCTCACTTTCGGAATGTATGCAGCAGTTGCTAGTGCACACTAGAACACCAAAGCCTAATTAAATCGTACTTATTGCGCGAAGAATGTCTCTTTGTGCAGTTAAAGTGTATCTGTAGAATTAATTCAGTTATTTCATAGAATAACTAGTTATTTCATAAAATAACTGCACAAATCAGTTAAAGTATACAGGGTAGAGATGAGCCGGGCTCGGCTCGAGCCCGAAAGCCCGAGTCCGAGCACGAGCCCGAGACGGACTCGGGATAAGCTATTAAGTTCTACTAGACAGAGGGGAGGGAAAATTGGAAGTCAGCAGGTGTTTGTATAATAAATTGGAATTGCTAAAATACTGTTCGAATCAAAAGTTGAGTAAAAGGTTCACTGTATGCTGTGTTTTTACATTATTCATTGGGATTATTAAAAACTTCGCCATGTAATAATCTTTAAAGATTTTGATGTACATTATTGTACAGTTAGGTATATTGCAAAACACTGAAACCCAGATGTTGCGTTTCTCGTGGGACTAGGCAGAAAAACGCTAAAAATGGGAAATACATAGAAAGCATCGGCTGAAAATAGCGTAAATTGCTGGAAAAACGTTCATTTGGGGGGATGTAAAATTAGGGTTTCACTAATAATTAAAAGAGCTGCAAAAAATGCGTTGTAAAAATAACTGCACGTTGTAGTTTTTTGTGCTCTAAGTCTCTTTGCCCGAACAATCCTAAATGTGCTTTTATTTTCAGATTGCAGTGAGTGCCACACCCATCCGAATAGGGCAACAGAATGTGCTTGCGTATTCAGACGAAATATTTGTGCACAACAACTCGAAGCATTCGAAGAAGCGAAAATCTTCCTCTTTCGACATAAAAGGTGAGTACAATGACTTCGATGCCAAGACGCTTGACATTGGACGCATTTATTTATGTTTGGGTTGAATTCTTATATAGAGAGGAATTCTGATATTGGGCACAGCACCCAATCACCGTTTTATCGGAATCTTTTCTCTCCCCTATAATATCAAATGGGCTCTTTAATGCTTTGAATGAGATCAGACCCATTCTGTGCCATGATATAATAAATTCTTCAGGCATTTGAGCTTTAAACTTAGCATTCAATTTTACAACTGAATAACACTTGCGGAATAGAGGTTTCAATTTTCGAAAACAAAAGTTAAGAAACTAAAATGTGAGTGGTTTTGTTACTTTTAATTAGTCGGTCGACTGTCCAGTTAGTCTCTTCAGAAAGCAAATCATGGAAAATTGTATTCATGTTATTCAGAATGGTTGAATATGAGCTGGCACAAATTTCTGTAATACTATTATAATAAGTATAAATGGCTTTTCACTAAAACAGTCTCAAAATAAAAAGCCATCCAACCTGCTATTGAGTCATACAATCAACATAATCTGAATCAGTGACTTTATTTTAAAATTCGATTCAAAATAATTCTTAACTGTTTGAGTAGCTGTGATTTTCAGAGCGAACCGCATATTTTGTGATGATTTATATCTACATTTTGTGGTGGTTGGGCTTATTATTTACACAGTTAGTGGATGGATTTCAGCAACTAGGTTGGAAAATGTACTTTAAAATAAATTGTATGACTAACGTCGGTACATTATTAAAAAGAAAACAGAAAGAAGAAAAAAAATGTTTGAGGAGAGAGGAATCCAACTTGTGCCTTCTTATCTTACCTCCACATGAAAATTGAAAATATTTTGTTAAAACTATGATTTTTAAAAAATGAAAAATAATTGGTTGATAAAACTAAAACGTTCTCTTTTTTCAGGTATAGAACAGTTTCCCAAGATTGATATTGTTGTACCGGAGAAAGGTCACACTTTGTCAAAGATTTTCGTCACAGGTGAAAATTTCATCCGGGGGCTGAAAATATACATCGATGAATATCCAGTAGAAACTGAAGTACGCTCTTATATATGGTTTATATTTGCCGAAAAAATTGATTTTTATAACCTCGCAATGTTTCATTCTAATTATAAATTCTCTCTCTTATATTGATAAATTCAATAGTGACAATGTTACTCTCTAATGTATCACATAAACAAGACATTTTTGAATTAAGCATATATGTTGACGCCTTCAGTCGGAATTATGAAATAGTTAACCAAAAATGTTTTTATTTGGTACACAAAGTAATATGGCTACGAGCATCTCACAAACAAAATTTCAAGTTTGTGAGTAAAAAATTAAGAGTTATGACGTGTCCAATTTTCCAGATACATATTTTGAAATTAATATTTCAGTAAAAAAATATATGAAATAACACACAAACTTTGTCGTAAAATATTCTCCAAACAATAACAAAACATAATACTATAAGCATTTGAAATGATAAATAAAAGATCATACAATTTTAGAAAATTCAGGAAAAAAGCAACTTTTTTCGGCGAGAGTGCATATTTGGAAAAACAACCCAATCCCAGTTTCTCAATCCATTTTTGGGAATGTGGTCAAAAAATTAATTTAAAAAGTTAAAAAACTTTGAAGTGAGAAATGGATCCTTGATTGTCATTCTCGGTTGGTCTCAAGACAGATTTTTTAAAATTATTATTATTATTATTATTATTATTATTATTTTCATTATTATTACTTTGGGGGGGGGGGGCAATTATTTCTGTAACTTTCTTTTTCCTGTATTTTAACATATTTTAAATTCAAAAACTTCCTAGACTAAAGGTAAGATTTTTCTTTTTTTTTTTTTTTTTTTTGCCTAAATTGACATGAACTATGTCGTAGGTAAATTAGCATTTGGTTTTACGATTTTAAAGTATTTTTTAATGATTGTTTATTCGCGAAAACAGAAAAATAGCCCGTGAAATTATTCTAAATTCCATTGATCATTTTAATACTTCTTATAAACGATAATCTAGCACAGATTGCACGTTTACAAATTGCTAGTAGAGAATTCTTTAACTATAAATTTACTTATGTAATATTGTTTAGTGACAACATGTTATCTTATAAGCTATTTTATTTTGCGAAAACAGAAAGATTTAATTCTGATTTTATAAGGTTTTCTTTTCCCCCCTTCCAGTTTTATAGCCCTTCACTGCTACAAGGCGTGATTCCTGTCCTACCTCCAAGGCCGCAACCTATGACGATAACTGTGAGAATGGAGGACGAAATCTTTTGCCACAACACGAAGACGTTTCACATAGGTAAATGCATAACACGTTAATTTAGTAAATTAACCCAAAAGACTAAGACGCTTATTAGGGAAACTAGCGTTTCAAATATGGACAGCACTGAAGAATTTAAAATTAGACTGAAATAAGTGTTCTATTCCTTTCTTCCTTTTTTGGCTCGAAAACTTCTACGAGTATTCCGTCATTCAGAATTCAATGCTTTAAAATCCAGGGGAAAAAAACCGGTTTTAATAAATCTGTATATTAGGGCTGCGACGTCGATATTTTGGAAGCATCGATGTTTTTGTAAAAACTTCGATGTTTTTATACCATCGATGTTTGAGGGTCGATGTTTTTCCAACATCGATGCTTTGGGTTCGATGTTGTTTTCGATGTTTTTTATTCCAGCAAAGAAAGTCAAAGAAAAATATACAATAATCATACTTATTAAAAAGCATTCATCATGAATCAGAAGTTGCAATATTAACCTTATTGGGGAAAAAAAAATTCTATGATTATTATCGATGTTTTACTCTAGATATTTCTGAAACATCTCTAATTTGCTTTCGCTTTTTTTTTAATGTCTTTTAATGATCATTATTTCTCGTTCAATGTTTTTTTTTTCTTCTTTTGATGTCCTTTAAACATTTCAGCAAAAAACAATAAAAAAATCGATAAAAAAGATTCATCTTTCTTTAACCACTAGTTGCAATGTCTATCAAATTGAAAAAAAAGTTTTTTTTTTTAATAACTAAAGATGATTTACTGTTAATGATTTTTAAACATCGTTGTTTTGCATTTGATATTTTTTTCGATGATGTTTTACAATTCAGAAGAAAAAAGTTTCACGAAAATGTACGACAAAAAAAAGTTATTGTGTTAATTAACAGTTGCTGTATATATCTCACTGAAAAAAGTTATCTTAATCGATATCTTACGGTTGATGTTTTTCTAGGAGACAAAAGATGTAGCTAATTGAGTAATAACTTAATAAACTGAAATATAAAGAGACGCTTGTAATGGGGAGTAACTACATTCAAATGTGTAACCAATAATAATAAAAAAGATCGATGTTTTGAACCATCGATGTTTGAGAACATAGATGTTTTCTGATCGATGTATCAATACCATCGATGTCTATATTTCCCCAACATCGATGTCTTGAAACATCGATGTTTTGCCTTCCATGTCGCACCTCTACTGTATATATACAAATGAATGTATGTATCTTTGTACCAATGAATGTATGTACTGTCTAAAATTTTTTCGTGCGACCTCCGCTGTATCTGCGCACGCGCGAAGTCTCCTCGGACTTGCTCGAAATAGGGGGAAAAGCAACGAGGAAGTAGAAAGCGAACAAAAGCTGAAGGCATCGGGTAGTGCGCATCCTAAACCTATCTCCCCTTTTTCAGATGGAAGCGTCCGTGACTCCCAGGCGCACAAAACGCAAACAGACAGTATGTCCTTTATAGACTCAGAAATTACCCGTCGGAATTCGCCAAAAAATTCACAGTGTGTTTGCGTCCTCACTGGGTACACCTAAGGCCCGTATATAGACGAGCCGGCGCATCAAGATTAAGTTTCACCACTTTGGATCCAGCGCGTGTTTGTGTGTTTGAGTGGTTGTCTTTTCTGGCCAGTAATCGCGTTTTGGTAATTTTTCACTGTGAGCAATTATTAGCGGCACGTGGATTTTGCAAAGATTAGCAATACGCCAAAACTTTTTTCTGGTAACCCTACTCCGCAACAATGAAAAGTTAAAAGTAAAAGTTAAGGAATTGGATCCAAAGTGGAGAAACTTAATCTTGATGCGTCGGCCTATCTATATAGCGGCTCTAGGTACACCAAGAGACCAATTAGAAAAAAAATCTGACCGCTAGTTTTTTTATTTCAATTTTAGTTGAAACTTCCCCATAAAATCCCTAATTTTTTTAAATCTTTCCTCCATTCAAATCATTATTTTTACTGCTTCATCTCAACTTCCTCTCGATAGCTAATTTTGCCTTTGATATCGCCTTTGCTTCGCGTGGTTTTCTGAGGCTTTTCTCAATTCAAATAGTTAAGAAATGTTTCTTTCGTGAGTATTCACCATTGAATATACAATAATGCTGGGGATTGGATTTCGCATGTTGCATTTTAACCCACGCGACGCGGGGCGTATCCACTAGTTAATTTATAAAATATAAAGTATAATAATGTGATCAGAAAATCGTCCGAAAATTACATACTTTTCCGCTTTAATTTTCAACATTATTTATTCCATTAAAATTTACAACAATATCTCAAAAAAAAAATCTGGTATGGACCCCACACTACTTCCTTTTAAGTGTAAATTTCTTAGTAGTTGCCTTAAGTGTTAAAAAAAGTGCTTGGAGTGAGCAAGGTAACAATTCAAATATTTACTCCCCTAATTTGCCACGAAACAATGCAAAAAATATTTTACAGTGGTTAATTTTCTAAATATTGCTGATTTTAATATCATTCAGTGATTTTTTCGCAAAATATCGCCAATAGCGCCAAGTTGAACCCAAATTCAAAAAAAATTTTTTTCGCCAATTTTGTCGCCAACTTGGCGATATGTCGCCAAGTTGGCGTCAAACACTTAGCGACCAAAAGCTTGGCGACGTATCGCCAAGTGGTCGCTCCAATTCATATCACTTGAGTCTGCATTGAAATTAACACTGATTTACCCCAAAAAAGGGGTAAAACACCCCCTTGGGAACATTCAAATGCAACCACAAGGGAAGGTGCACAACTAGATCATCATCAGAGCCTACATACCAAGCTAGAAGCTTCTACGGCACATACAGTCGACGCTCGATGTAACGACCGTCTCCGTCCTATAGAAAACGGTCTTTATAACGAATGGTCGCTGTAAGAGGTAGAACATAGAGTATGTTGGGATACAGTTGGGGGTTTTCTCACCGGTCGTTATATTGGGATGGTCTTTATAACGTGTGGTCGTTATAACGAGCGTCGACTGTAGTTTTTGAGTTATGCGACCCACATACATACATACGCACATACAGACGTCACGAGAAAACTCGTCGTAATTAACTCGGGGCTGGTTGAAAAGGATTTTTCAGCTGCTTATATGTTGGTAGGTACATATGCACGTGCTGACAGGTCGAAAAAACTACGGAACATTCATTCGGGGGTGAGCAAAATCAAAATTTAGACTCAAATTTGAGTGATTTTTTTTCGCTTCCTTCCTACGTCACTTCCTTTACTACGTAAAAGGAAGTAAAAAAAAAATCAAGAAGAAAAATTGACTGTTTTTGATTGTGAATCCAACTCTTTCGTCTTTTTCAGAATGTCCAGAAATCAAAAGCTGCTTTCCGGAGAGGGGAATAGCTGGTCAGTGCTTCATCATCATAGGCAACGGACTGGCGTTCGAAGGAATCGCCGTCTGGTTTGAAGATTACCAATTGCCGACTCAGGTACAGTTCAACAAAAAATGTATTTTCAATTGAACTAGTGTCCGTAGGGTAAAAGGAGACAGGATCCTTCCCTTCTTTTGGATGAATTCTGTACCTCAGAACCAGAAAGACGTAAGTCCAAAAATGGTGATTTTCACTTTTTTGCTTCATTGTATGTAGAAATCTTATTCCACGTCGACACATTCAAACAGCATTCTATAAAACAAATTCCTTCACAATTATTTAGCAGCGTCAAAAGAGCGCGAGTCCCATCCTTTGCATGTATCCGACAATCGTTTTCTTCCTCTACTGAAAAATGACGAAAATGGACTGTCGTTAGTCTGGTTCTGAGGTACAGAAATTATGTCACACCTTTCTTCAACTGATTTGATCGACCTCTCCCTTTTGTCACAAAGTGATTTTAATTTAGTCTGGTTCTGAGGTACAGAATTGAGACATGGAATTTGCGCATTGTGTCCAAAAGTGCTGCGAGTAACTGGTTACCGAAAATTCGACAATGTGAGTTTGTTGGTGAATGAAATCATTACCTCTTTTGCGTGTTGCCTTTTTACACCAAAAACTGTGAAATAAATTGAAACACCTTATTCATTTCCCCATGAGGTTAATGTAGGAAGATAATAGGACTAAACACAATCAGTTCTACACCAACAATGATATACACTAGGTGGCCAAAAGTATCCGGACACTTTCAAAACTTCACATTCTTACATATAGCTCGAGAAATAAGTGATCAATTGTTCTTTAACTTTAGTCATACAAAATATAGACTTCACCGAACATTTCCAAGTTGAAATTAAATTACCCTTGCATTTGGGGGACGACAAGGGGGGTTGAAAGAAAAACCGCTTTTTGATCATAACTCTTCGAAAATAGCTCGGAATAAGCTATCAATTTCAGTAATTAATTAGCATACTATGTATAATTACTGTACAAATTTTTATGAACGTACCACTCTTACTTCTGAAGATATGAAACATTTTTGAAAAAACGGCAATTTTATTTGAAGGGTTTTTGCTCATAACATGCAGAGTTTTTGATCAAACCTTATCACAACTTCAGGAAAGATGACAAAATACAAGAGAAAGAACATACTAAAGCGGTAAATAAAAATATTAAAAATTCGATGAGATATGAATGTTAAAAGGAAATAATTTTTCACGGCGCATGCGCGAACGACAGAAATTTATAACTACAAAAATATTGTAGCCTGATTTATACTGCATCTTATAAAAAAAGTTCCAGTTGAATATCATGAAAAATGAAAAAAATATCAGCGATCTAGTGAGCTGTATTTCATTCATTCGCAGACAATACATAAATAGTGAGGGGTCGTCCACAAATAGTGTGGTGACAATCGATCATTTTTTTTTTCAATGTTAAATTGTATACAGTTTGAAAATTTATATTCGGCATAGAAAACACATTTCGTCTGTTCGGCCAAAAAGACCTTATACGTAGGTTTCCAAAAGTATCCGGACACCCTCTGAAACGTTAGTTTTGAAAGACGACGCAATAACCTTTAATTTAAGGATAGCTCTTTGTGGACAGACCCTCACTATTTATGTATTGTCTGCGAATGAATGAAATACAGCTCACTAGATCGCTGATATCTTTTTCATTTTTCATGATATTCAACTGGAACTTTTTTTATAAGATGCAGTATAAATCAGGCTACAATATTTTTGTAGTTATAAATTTCTGTCGTTCGCGCATACGCCGTGAAAAATTATTTCCTTTTAACGTTCATATCTCATCGAATTTTTAATATTTTTATTTACGGTTTTAGTATGTTCTTTCTCTTGTATTTTTTCATCTTTCCTGAAGTTGTGATAAGGTTTGATCAAAAACTCTGCGTGTTATGAGCAAAAACCCTTCAAATAAAATTGCCGTTTTTTCAAAAATGTTTCATATCTCCAGAAGTAAAAGTGGTACGTTCATAAAAATTTGTACAGTAATTATACATAGTATGCTAATTAATTATTGAAATTGATAGCTTATTCCGAGCTATTTTCGAAGAGTTATGGTCAAAAAGAGGTTTTTCTTTCAACCCCCTTCTTGCCGTCCCCCAAATGCAAGGGTAATTTAATTTCAACTTGGAAATGTTTGGTGAAGCCTATATTTTGTATGACTAAAGTTAAAGAACAATTGATCACTTATTTCTCGAGCTATATGTAAAAATGTGAATTTTTGAAAGTGTCCGGATACTTTTGGCCACCTAGTGTATCAGGGGCCTGTTGGTGGCATGCGTCCCACTCAATCATTAAATCCATTTACTAGAAAACTATAGCATTTATAGAGTAAATGGAAAAGCGTATACTGCTCATCAAAATTGTTGAGAAGGAGAAATGATTGCTAAATGTTTTTAGTAATCATCTGCTTGACAAATAAAACTAGTTGAAACCAAGTAGTAGTTCGCAATTGCAGACTTGTATGAGGGGAGAAAAAGAACAAGATCCCTAAAGTTGACAAGACACATTTTCCACTGTCATCTTCAAACAACAAAGACGCCTTCACAATTGTTTGGAGACGCTCGGAACTTTCAGAATGTCTTCGAATTTCACCTAATCTTCACTCACCGGTAATTTAATTTCACGAATTACCACTAGTGCGGTAACAGAGTTAGTTCCAATCTAGCCCATGTTTTCTTTTACCCAACTGACTCTATGAAACGTCTCTCAATGATACGTTATTTGAAATGTATAAATACCTTTGTGCAATAAATATAAAGTATAATTACAAAGTTAGAAAAGCACAAATATGCAGGGATACTGCAGACACGTGTTTCGGCGTTGCAAGGAACGCCTTTATCAATACAGAAAAATTGTGAGCTTATGGATGCACAGACATCCGACAAAAGATGTCGGATGTCTGGATATCCATAAGCTCACAAATTTTCTGCATTGATTAAAGCGTTCCTTGCAACGCCGAAACACGTGTCTGCAGTATCCTTACGTATTTGTGCTTTCCTAACGTTGTAATCATACTTTACAGATACTTTATTTGTTCCTAACTTTTAAAAAAAATTAAAGTTAGCACAGCAAATAAATTAATTTGCATGCGATAAGACTTGGTCTCACGAGCAATTTCTTCCTCTCTTTTACAGATTTTGTCAGATCACGCCTTGAAAGCCTTAATTCCTTACGATGTGCCGTCAGGACCTTTACAAATGAGGTTACAATGCGGAACAACGATTTTGCTCCACTTCACTTATGGTATGTTAAATGTTTTCATTTCAAAAGTTGTACGTTTTGTACAGTTCTATACGAAAGTTGTTGTTTAGAATTAATGCATTCTGTGAGCTATTTCTTTTTTATTTTAAATTAAGTTTTGATACAGAACCTAAAAGAGGGTGAGTTTCAGGAGAATGGTAGTTTCAGGTCTTTGTTCTGTCTTGGAAAAATCGAAGATGTGGCATGCCTTACGCCAGTCAACTAACATTATTCCCTCCCGAAATATTTCCCGCATACGCCTCTATGCATATACAGTAACCCCTCGTTATATCGCGCTTTTCTGGGGACAAAGAAAAAGAGCGATATATCCGAAAGCGCGATATAACCGAGGTTACAAAAAATAGTTCTCTTTTCTACGGCCCTGGTAGGAAGCAGTTTCCAACTTAAGATGAAATGTGACAGGATGTTTGTGTGACAGGAATAGCCGCTGTTTTTCCAGGGAATTCAGAATAGAAGAATCTTCGTTTTGTTCATTGACAAAATAAAGAAGAAAAAGTTTTTCTGACTTTTACCATACGTTTTCATTTATGGTTTCAAACTTAAAGCAAGTTTTTTTTAATAAGCTTTGATATTTCGGGAGACACAAGAAAAGAGCGATATATCCGAATGAGCGATATAACGAGGCGCGATATAACGAGGGTCTACTGTATAACAGAGCCCGAAATCTGATAAATGTCCACTTATCAGTGAATATCAACATTCACATGCCAAAGACATTGGGGGAGCGTTGCATACTTTTAGTGAATAATCGGTGAAAGTCGACATTCCCCACTTCTCTCTCTCTCTCTCTCTTTTTTTTTTTTTGAAACGTTACGCGTATACCGGGTCATTCGCACCTTGTACAAAGTGAAAATTTTAAAATTTCGCTGATGGTGTTGTTGACAGATGTCTCATTGAGTGAGAAAGCAGTTCAACACGTACTATCAGTGCTGTCTCCGTTCAACAAAGTAAACTTTCGATTTCCGAAATGCCATCCATGCCCGATCACATTTTGTCGACCTGAATCACCTTCTTGGAAAGTCCTTTTGTATGCTTTCCTCTCCCTGATACCTGGAAGAGAGCCACCCACCAGTAGAAAGAGATAACAGGTTGAATCCCACAAACGATACCGGCAAACACCTGTCTGAAAAGATTCTCTGGTGCTAAAACTGATTTTGAGTGACATGACGTTTTACCTGGGCTCTTTTGGAATGCTGTTAATGGAAGTTGTTCATACTAGCTGAGAATGGCGATCGCTTTCACTTCATCTGTCTATTGCAGGTGACAGGCCACCAGCTCGATCGGGATCATTTGATGTAGTTTGCTGGATTTTTTTTCTCTTTATAGACTAAACAAAGAAAGCCAGGAAGGCATGAACTGAGAAAGATTTTGGTAGCTTTTAGAAGATGAGGTGCATTAAAACGAAGAAGGTTAGAGGCCGCTTTTTTTCTTGTTGGGCTCTTAGGCGAACGGGATTTGTTTTCGCACCAGTGGCATAGAACTCTTTAGAATTCTTTTGTCCTGAAAGGCTTGAAACTTCGCTGTTTGCCACCTTTTAAGAAACAAATAAGCTTGAGTTTTAAGAGGAGGACATGTAGTACTGAGTACTGAGTTTTAAAATGAGCTGTTGACAATCTTTATCAAATAATTCAAAACACATCAAAGCCTGTCACAACCCAACATAGTTCTGTGTAGCTAATCTCAACAATGCCATGTTGAGCTTTTTTTTTTCAATGTCATTAGAAGCATGAAAAAAGAGATTTTCTATTTAATCATCTAAATTCTTCACTCAGTCGGAAAGAATAATTTCATCAGACATTATAGTAAATTTTTTTTCTTTATTTTGTTGAGCAATCAAAATTGTTTATTGAATTCACGTTGCCATGTTTTGAAATTTCCTATTCTATTGCCTCTATGATTGGACATCCATTGTAGTATGATAGGCCACCGTGGCCCCCTATTACAATATTTTCCTTAAATCTTTGGATTTTTCACTTGATTGTTAGGTACTGTCGACTCCACTTAAACGAATACTGTCGGTTCCAAGAAATATTATTCGATTGAGCGGGATATTTGATTAAGCGGGGATCTTTAACATTGCGCCTAATGGCATGGGAAATATTCGGTTTTGGGGTATTTTATTCGTATAAGCGCAGTGTTCGTTTATCCGTTACCCAATTAAGGGGGGACGACAGTACTTCTTGGCAATAAACAAGTTTATATTTTTTCAGAAGAGTTCGTACAAATGAAGACTTTTTCCTTTATTCGAGTATTTAATTTAATCATAAGGATTCTTCATCAGCCATTAAGATATTTTTATTATGGTGACTTTTCTTTTGTAGTCAATAGCATTTTTCTTTTAGCCATTACCCATCACAGATTTTCCCTCAGATTTGTTTCGTTTAATGGTTACAAATTTTGACTCTGTGCTTTCTTTATAAAGTAAATATATTAGAGTTGCTCTTTTCATCCTTACGACTTATGTCACTGAAGCTTTTCTGCACTTGGTCCTTAAAATATCCTCCATCCATAAAATTAAATATAATTTTTATAGTATTAAACAATTTTTCACCGGTATTTATGTCTAAGTTTAAATGAGACTAAAATTTTCGGCTATTTAAAGAGAAAAACAATTTTATAACTTTAACTTTGGCACATTTCAGATAGAAAAAAATATGCCTTCCATATGTGATGCTTAATAAAAAGCTTATTTTTTAGAAAAACTGGAAATTTCCATCGTTAACAAGGTTTCACTAAACACTAGTTTAACAGATTATTCTATAAAATTTTTTAATGAGTACACATTGCAATAAATAAATAAATAAAATGTAATAGGAAAAGGATGTTTTTAAAAAAGGATGATGAACAATATTATGAAAATTTGACCTGTTTTATCTGTGCATTTTGTGTATATAAGTGTCCCAGATGTACCAATATCATATATACTTGTATGCACTTTTGTAACACTTTTGAACTGTTTAAAGTATCTCTGACGCAATTTTAATGTAAATATTATTCACTTTCAGTCGTCATGTATGCCGGACAAGCATATGTAGCTTACTATGAAGGTTTCCAGATGCAAAATGCAAATGCACATCAGGTAAGGTTTTGTTTATTTCAATTATCATGCAAGTTATGTCCGGTAATAATAAAGCAGTCACAGTCAGCTTGGATGTGAATGGGCGGATGAATGTAGATATCAAGCTTGGAGTAATCGCCGATTACGTAATCGTAATCTGCGTAATCGATTACATTTTTTTGTAATCGTAATTAATTTGTAAATGGAATGGAACACTCGTAATCCTGTAATCGTAATTTTAATCAAGTATTTCTTGTGTAATCGTTATTGTAATCTTTCTTTCAATAATCGTAATTAGCCCTTGCAATCGTGTAATCTGACCAAAATAAATAAATGGTTAATTTCATAGAATATAATAAAAATTTTTACTCGATATTTTAAAGAAGGTTTAAATTTTACATGCTTCGTTTTACTTCCGCTTAACTAATAAGGTGCACTGAAACTGAAATCGTAATCGGCATATAATAATCATAATCGATTATATTTTTTACATAATCTAATCGTTGCTGTAATCGTAATTGCGATTTGGCAGAGGGCAGTAATCGTAATCGTAATCTCCATTTTTTCATGCTCGTATAATCATAATCGTAATCGATTACATTTTCTCGTAATTGTCTCCAGTAGATATGTTCGGCCCTTGGCTCACCTTGAACCAAGACCGTTCGGTGGCTTTCGCGTGATTTGACACAAAACTAGTTTGGTGCATTTGGTGTGGGCGCATCTCCAAAAATGTTTTTAAATTTTACAAAAAATTAGATTTCGTTGTTTTAGTTAATTCTAAATTTTGAACGAAAAAAAATTATGAAATTTCTTTTTCTATCCCAATGAATTACTGCAAAGTTTCAAATTTGTTACCATTCGAAAGCTATTAAAAAGTTGCTCCAGATGAAGTTTTCGCTACGTGTCGAAAATCTGAATTTATTTGCACAGGAATTTCAAGCATTTTTAATTTAGTGGAACTTGATGTTTAATGAAGACCCTGCTCATTTTTAAATTGCTTTTACGAAGTATAAACAATGTGGGAAAAAAAACTAAACTAATATTTTTCTAGAGAGGAAGTGCTTCTTAACTTTTCAATAGCCGAAACTATGTAAGTGAATTTAAATATTTTTAATGTGAAATTAAAGCAAGTCTCTTTTTACCAGGTTCTGACTTCAAGTCCTGCATCATCAACTACAAATCATTCTCAATTGCCAACAACTCCCTATCATAATGCATCCTATAATCGCTATCATTCTTTTTACAGTAGTTCTAGTAAGTATACTCATTCTTGTCAGTTATCTTGACATTTGTATTTTTCAGTGGTATCTATCTATGCATGTACTCGTAGTGTTTGTGTGTAGTTGTGCGTTTCGCTCGCAGAAAAAACGGAAAGCCTAGAAACATGAAAACAAATGTAGTTAAGTTTGCAGCTTGGAGCCAGATTTAGGATTTTTTTTTTTTTTTTGTCAGTTTGTACAGAATTGTGTCAAATTTTCCCTTCCTTACACTTGAAAGTGTGATATTACTTCGGTATATAGATAAGATATCGATGATTAATCCGCAAAAAAATAATTAATTAATAATAACAAAAACAATAATAATAATAATAATAAGGGAAAGAGTTTGTTTATATACCCAGATTTCTACGTTCTTGTTTTGCGAAATTATCTGCATCGAACACTAATACAAACCACAAAATAAAAAGTAGTGCAAATTAAGCCTATTTACTCCGCAAGAAGAATATACAAATAATATTCTTGGTATTTCTTAATTTAGCCATTTTTGCAATTGAAAGTACGCATCTAAATTACGAATGGTAAAAACTAGATCGTCGAGATTTAACATACACATCGTGTAAATTATAATAAAGTGAATTTTAATTTTGATAACACGCTTTCCCGCAATGAGAAATGTATTTATTTTTTCTTTATTTTCAGCCGATTCAAGTGATGGAAGAAGCCCATCGACGAGTTCAATCAGCCTCTGCGGCTGATTTTTTACCAGTTTTTAAAATGCTTCAAAATGATGGTTGAAGCCGCCACAGCTGCTCAACTAGTATTTGTGGACTGATTTGTTTCCTATATGCAGTCGTTTTCTGCAATCAGTCTGTAAGTTGCCGTCCCATAGTCAAAGCTAAGGCAGAATTGCAAGCAAGTATAGAACATCTCTCTGGATTGCAACTAGTTGTTGCATTATCCTAGGTCGAAGCTAAGGCAGAATTGCAAGCAAATACAAAACAACTACATGGACAAAGTAAGAACTGTTCGGCATGTACGTGAGTTTCTTACGGTGCGAAAGTGATGACGGAACATTAAACACTTGGCCATGCTTCATCAACCAATAGAAAGGCTTCAATCTACGGTTCAGATGTCTGATCGTGATTAGATTATAATCTGTTGAATACAGACTTCAAGATGAATAATACAAAACTCTCAATAAGTTTAAATGCAGTAAACTCCCGATTACCGGCAGATTATAGTGGCACGAAAACCACAGATTAGCGAATACTGCGAATAATCCGAAAAAAAAAATGGTAAAAAACGATTGCATGCAATAGCAAACACTACACATACATTTAAATTATAGCTAAAAATACATTGAATGTGAGGAAATATGTATCTTTAAAAACTAATAACGCTCAATAACGCACTCGCATTTTTCTGTGTTCATCATCAACGTAAAAAAAAAGGAAAGGAAAATGTGAAGACCAGCGGATAATCCGGAGTTTACTCTAGCTTACAGACTTTCAGGGCAACTAAATCCACAAAATTGTTAATTTTTTTTACTGTCTCATTCTTATTTAAGTGGTGTGATTGCATTTGTTAGCTTTAAGCGAAATCAAAACTCCTGAAATAATGAACAAACTAAACTCAACAGCATATGGGGGCTAAGACCTGCTGTGCTGATTTCAGTTTTCGCGTCAGCGGGCTATGGTGCAAAGACAAAAGGTTGGGTGGTCCGCCGAACGTGGAACATCCAACGCTTAGTTCTCAAGCACGCTTGATATCATTTAATAGACCCACTGAGGGGATGAAAGAGTGTTATAAAGTTGTTAAAAATTACATAATATGGATCAACATTTGAATTGAATTACTAAACTGGCTTTAAATCAAGTGCGAAATGTGATGTAAAATAATTGATTTTTTGATAAATTAGTGGAAATATGAAAAAAAGGGGGAGGGGTGCTAAGTTATCGTCTTCTTGATTGGGGAATTTCTTGGTTAGACTAGGCCTAGATTTTAGAATGCATTTTAATTCTCTTGTGAAATCATATATCTATGAGCGATTCCATACCAAATCACCGAAAATAAAAAAAGTTGGTCGCACGACCGACTCGGATTTTTTTTTAATTTGGTACACAGATTGATGGTATAGAGGTATGAAAAAGCCCAAAAGGAAAGTTACCTGCTCCACTTATTTTCTGAGATACATGCCCTCAAAGTTTGTCCGCCACGTCAAAATACTAAAAAAGTGATGTTATTTAATCATTTTTTATAAAAAATTGTACTCATGCAAAATAAAAGTGTTAGATATCTATGGAAACTAGTTACTCCAGGCATTCTGAAAAAAAATACTAGAACGTTCATAAGGAAAATTGCCAAGGTACAGGGCTCTTTGAAGTTGTCACCACAAAAACTTGATTTTGCAGATTTTGCTAAAATTCAGGCATTTATTACAAAAAAAGGCAAACAAAACCAAAGGTTTTCTCACTTTCTGGTAGTGTACAGGTCCTCCCTGTAAATTGCTACGCAATAAATTTTTTGGGTTTCTCACTCCTTCTTGGAAATATTTTAGCTTAAAGATAAGCCGTATGGCAAAAAATGCGTTTTTGGCCATCTTGGCAGCCATTTTTCTCATAAAGGGGGAGCAGTAGAAACTTTAATTTTTTTTTTAAACAAGCCACTGATATGTTAGCTATTTACAGGAAAAGAGTTTACTTTTGGTTATTTCTCCCATTAAGAGATATCCTGCTGACAGTATATGCATGTTTTTCGCGACGACCATATGCTTTTGTTCCCCCTCTCATGGACTTAAAATTAATTAAACCAAAAAATAATGATATATTTATTATTAGCTGTATTATCTACCCAATATGTCATGAAATTTAATTTATTAAATCACTGAACAATAAATTAGATAATTGATGAAAAAAAGAAAAAGTATTTCTCTGATGCCTGAGCATTATGCATTCGTAATTACAAAGCACTAAATACTTTCTTGAGGAATTAATTAACATAAATGAGCTCTAAATATTTATATTATAAGCAATACCCAATCTTGTGATTGGGATACTCCTGTTTTTAATTGAAGAATTTCTTGAATATCACATGAATATCAGGAAAATAAATGAGGTCTTTTCGTTTGATGTAGGATATTTTATGACAAATTTCATTTGATGGGCTACTAACTGAGCATGGTGATAAAGAGCTATTAATTTCAGCATCGAATTCCATTTTACCTTATTAACAGTTAAATATTTACAAAATAATTAAATAAATAATTTAATATAAAGCCATGCTAGAAGAATTAAAATTAGTGCAACTAATTTATTCCCATACTGATCTTTACAAAATTGACATGCGTTGAGCACTGATAAGAACTGACAAGAAAAAGTTTACTCACTAAAATATTAGTTCACAGATACTATAAAGCATACATTCTATTTTCCACAAAATAATACTGCAACAAAGAACAAGGGTATCCTCCTGTTTATAGCCATCAATCAGGAACATCCAATCACAAGATTGGGTATTGCCTATGAGATAAATATTCGAAGCTCCTTTATTTTAATTGATTTTTCAAGAAATTCTTTAGTACCTATCCCTTTACACCCTGGTTCTTTGTTGCAGTATTATTTTGTAGAAAATAGAATGTACGCTTTATAGTATCTGTGAACTAGTATTTTAGTGAGTAAACTTATTCTTGTCAGTTCTTATCAGTGCTCAACACATGTCAGTTTTGTGAAGATCAGTATGGGAATAAATTAGTTGCACTCATTTTAATTCTTCAAGCATGGCTTTATATTAAATTATTTATTTAATTATTTTGTAAATATTTAACTGTAAATAAAGTAAAATGGAATTCGATGCTTAAATTAATAGCTCTTTATCACCATGCTCAGTTAGTAGCCCATCAAATGAAATTTGTCATAAAGTATCCTACATCAAACGAAAAGACCTCATTTATTTTCCTGATATTCATGTGATATTCAAGAAATTCTTCAATTAAAAACAGGAGTATCCCAATCACAAGATTGGATATTGCTTATAATATAACTATTTAGAGCTCATTTATGTTAATTAATTTCTCAAGAAAGTATTTAGTGCTTTATAATTATGAATGCATAATGCTCAGGCATCAGAGAAATACTTTTTCTTTTTTTCATCAATTATCTAATTTATTGTTCAATGATTTAATAAATTAAATTTCATGACATATTGGGTAGATAATACTGCTAATAATAAATATATCATTATTTTTAGGTTTAATTAATTTTAAGTCCATGAGAGGGGGAAAAAAAGCATATGGTCGTCGCGAAAAACATGCATATACTGTCAGCAGGATATCTCTTAATGGGAGAAATAACCAAAAGTAAACTCTTTTCCTGTGAATAGCTAACATATCAGTGGTTTGTTTAAAAAAAAAATTAAAGTTTCTACTGCTCCCCCTTTATGAGAAAAAAGGCTGCCAAGATGGCCAAAAACGCATTTTTTGCCATACGGCTTATCTTTAAGCTAAAACATTTCCAAGAAGGAGTGAGAAACCCAAAAAATTTATTGCGTAGCAATTTTCAGGGAGGACCTGTACATTACCAGAAAGTGAGAAAACCTTTGGTTTTGTTTGCCTTTTTTTGTAATAAATGCCTGAATTTTAGCAAAATCTGCAAAATCAAGTTTTTGTGGTGACAACTTCAAAGAGCCCTGTACCTTGGCAATTTTCATTATGAACGTTCTAGTATTTTTTTTCAGAATGCCTGGAGTAACTAGTTTCCATAGATATCTAACACTTTTATTTTGCATGAGTACAATTTTTTATAAAAAATGATTAAATAACATCACTTTTTTAGTATTTTGACGTGGCGGACAAACTTTGAGGGCATGTATCTCAGAAAATAAGTGGAGCAGGTAACTTTCCTTTTGGGCTTTTTCATACCTCTATACCATCAATCTGTGTACCAAATTAAAAAAAAATCCGAGTCGGTCGTGCGACCCCCATTCGGTGATTTGGTATGGAATCGCTCCTATTATATTTGTTTGTTAAATGCATCTTTTTTCATTACGTATGCCAATTTTGATTAGTTGTGTCTAATATTTTCTAAGTAGAACGATTTTACTGTGTACTGATGGTTATTGTCTGTTCTACTTTACCCCTTTAAACTTGGGAGAATCTGTTCCTCAGAGCCACACTAAAGTTAGTCCGAAAATGGCGATTTTCACTTTATTACTGCATCGTATGCATAATCTTACTCCACATTGACCCATGAGAATGTTATTCTAGGAAAGAAATTCTTTCACTAATAATTAGCAGCGTAAAGCCTTGGTTTCCTAGAACGTCGCTGACGCCGGGCGCGACTGCACGCTGGAATCAGAACCAGTTTGATTGGAGCCGACGTCAATCTGCGGCTCAGGCGCATGCGCAGAAGAAGGCGGCGACCGTCGCCTACCAGGGATCGACGATTTCACTCCTAGGAAACCGGGCCTTTAAAGTCGCTCCAGTCCCATCCTTAGCAAGCTAGACGAACGTTTGTGTGCTCTCCTGAAAAGTAGGACATCGTACTTACGTTAGTCTGGTTCTGAGGTATACAAATATGTCTCATAATGGTCTTCACGGGTTAATGATAATTATATGAGAGACTTTCAACTTTATTATAAGTATTATTTATTTCATTTTTATACATTTCATTAGTCTAATTTTCTGAAACTTAAAAACATATACATTATTCTTCCTATTTGTTATTATTTTGTCTTGAGAGATTTAATTCTAGTTACAGAAAATTTTTTTCAAAAATGCATTTAAAAAAACTTTAAAATATTGAAAAAGGAAAAAAAAATTATAAAAATTAAGAAAAATAAAACCAGTATGGTAATTTATTTAGGAGGTGTTTATAGTTGCAGAAGCAATTTTAGAAAAAGTCATTGAAAAAAATATTTTTGGAACACTAATAAAATGATTTTAAAAGAAATATGTATAGAATGTAAAAGTGATTTAAAGATTTTTAAAAATATTTTTCTCAATTATGTACAAATTGTATATTGTAAAGTAATAAAATGTATTTTTATGCAAATTTCACGTGTCTGTTTTTTTTTTTTTATTTCATCTTTTTATTTATTTATTATTTTTTGAATTCTGCATTATATCTCTATGTCGCACCTAAAGACGCGACATTAAGCTTTCAAAACATAAGAATGGTTCAAAAATACGATGTTGAAAGAATGATTTTGCTGATGTTATTATCATCGAGATAAGAGCCGCAAAGAAGACTTAACCCTTTATATCCCAAATTATTTTGAAAATCAGTAGGGTCTAAGGCCCCCTACGCCTTAGGGTCCCTAAGAAATTTGCTTTCGATTGCAGGTATCATCTGTCGGCTTCTCAACGAAGTACAAGGAGAGGAACTTAAAATCTTCAGCATGCTTGGAGCCATTTAGGACTCATAATACTAAATTAATATAAGCGGGACTTATGAGTCCCGCCGGGGAATAAAGTGTAAAGGGGCTATTCCGTTGTCCATAAATGTTGTAGCCGTACTCATCCATCTTGTTCACTAATGGTGGCTGATAATTATGGTTGATTTTAAAGAACATTTGTTCAATATTTTTTTTTTCTTAATGGGGCTGCGTTTAGCTTCTTGCCATTTGCAGACCTAGTGCATTCCCCAAGACCGGCACCCATTCTTTCATGTGGCACAACTATCGGCGAGATGTCATTACCACGAGAATTTTGACGCCCAGTTTCCACACGAGATGGAGGCACCTGAGCTCTGTTCGATGCGAAACTACACTAGGAATTTAATTTAGCCAAAAGGTACTGCATGCCAAATGAGTACTCGCGGAATCTTTTACATGCCGCATAATCATAAGACATAAGCGCTGTCGATTTTCTGCATCATGAAAATCCACCTACTGGAGCCGGGTTCGAATCCGCGCTTTTGGGCGTAAGAGGCCAGCGTCTTAACCACTATACCACTCTGTCGGCATTTGTTCAATATAGTTTGGCACAACTGTGTTACAATGGATTTTTATGCTAATTTTGCGAAATGATAAATCTTATTCAATCACAAACCACCCTCATTTGCTGAGAATTATAGTGCAAGCATATAGGCTAAACTTTAATCTGAATTTTGCTGGGCCACTTTAGAAATAATCTTTGTAGCATTAGTGAGTTTTGTTTCGACGTGCAGAATCTTCGGAACATTTCCTTTAAACGAAAAGTGGAGGACCCCTACAGGAGACTAGCTTCCCCTAACTTCAGAAGTTAATCAGGCCCTGGCTATCTGCTTTGATTCGCGATGAAAGCTTCATTTTTGTTTCTCGACTTGCTCTTAAACCCTTTCTGACATGGTATACGATTATACCGGACATGAGCTTTAAATAACTTCTATTTATTTAATATTTAGTTAAATCACTTGAAATTTTTTGTAGTTGACTTTTTACACTCTGCTTACTATTATCTATGCGAGAAAATCTCGTTTTGAGATTGGCAACGCTACCAAATAGGGATTGGAAGATTTGACTGGTATTGGTTTCATGATATTAACAATGGACTCTCGTCGCAAAGGGAAGGTTTTTTTTTTCTAATCGTTGTAAAAATATCTAACCTTTTATTTTTCCTTTCAAATGCTTATATCATGTTTAATATTACAGGGTTCCCACGGTCCTTAAAAGTCCTTAGAAACTCCTTATTTTTCATTTTGAAAAATAAGGGCCCTTAAAAGTACTTATTTTTGATTCAAGGTCCTTAAAATTATTTTTAAGTCCTTATTTTTCACTATTGCTAGTAATTTAATGATTTGAAATTGCTAGCAAGAATGAAAAAAATATTCTTTCAACTTTTCTTTTTTACTGCTTTGGGATCCTGTGTTGATATCTAAACATTCTCAGTGTGAGCAAAGAAAATAAGCCTATATGTGTTGGGGAAGGGAGAGGGGGTAGTTGTCTAGAAAATATCCACTCGCCATTTGGAGTTTGCAAAAAATATATATAGACATGGACTAATAGATGCTTTAATAAGAAAAAAAAAACCTTTTACCTCTGCAAATTGTTTGTCCTCTCGTATTTCTCCGTCTGTAATCCATATCACAATGATTTATTTTAAAACAGTGGTGCTCAACCTAAGTCTAGAGAAGCATAATCATTTGAAGGTTTGACAAATCCTTTTCAACTAGTTCCTTCAGAACAAAATGTTTTTAGAAGTAAATACTGACATGTAAATACTGATTTTTTTTTGTCTGGCTACAAAAAAAAAAATAAATAAAAAATGCAGGAACTTAAGTCTTTAGTATTTTTGATCTCTAATCATATTGAAAGTTTTTCTAGATAGCATCGTAAAACATGGAAAAAGAAAGAAAATTACTTACTAAGAACTATTATTTTCACTACTTAATTCTTATTTTATTAATAAATTTTTGCAACTATTTCTTAGAAACCAGTTTCTCAATATTAGGATAATGACGTAAACAGCTACATGGGTCAGCTTTGCAAGCTGCAGGCACCACTTAAAAACCATGTTTTTCAACCCATGCTGCAGGCATACATTTTGCCTCATTTGAACGCATTATTCATCATGTTAATCAATGCAATCAAATAAAAATATTTTGTAATCTTCCACATTCTCTACTTAATTGCTTCCACTTGAAAATTTTAATACATTTGCATCTGCATTGATTCAAGTAAAAATTATGGTTGACATTCACACTAATAGTTATCTTAAATGCAGTGAGGTTTTTTCAAATAATATAACAGTAGCTCAGTTTGTTATATTTTGTCATAATTTGAATTTTCCAGCTCATATTTGCAAAACGTTTCTCAGATAAATGAAATTTTCTCTTCACAAAGCACTATTTTAGACAATTCTTGATCCCCTCTCCTGCTGCAAACATTGCATCCAGTAGGTCATGGAAAATCATGGATTTCAAATTCCAATTGTATCAGATACCTTGCATTTTGTAAAAGTTTGGGTTTGAAGTGTTGCATAAATCTCTTACATTTATCCAAATTGTCTACATCAGTGGTTCTCAACCTTTTTTTCAGCTACTGCCCCCTTTCGGACTGAACAAGTTTTCAACGCCCCCTTTGTAGAAGGGCGTGAAACGGAAAAGAGGGAGAAGGAAAAGCAGTTTTCTTGACCGTTTTAACTCTAATTTTGCCCAAACAGAGAGTTGAAAAATGACTAGGGGGTAAAAAAAACTTAAAAAAAAAAAAAACTTTTCTAGCATAAGATATTTGTTTTTTTTAAAAAAAGCAGGTATTTTTTTTCCTCTAAAAAGCTGCATCAAATAAGCAACCAAGTGCCAAGAAAAGTTCCATCAAATGAGTGACCTATTTTAAACGTAAATACGAGCAAAAAGGTTTGAAATAAAAATGCGTTGTTTTCAACTTTTTTTTTTTTTGAAAACTAATATACTTTGAAAAACTGCACTGTGTTTAAATAGTTCCTCAAACAATCCAATCCCAAAACCGTGTTGTTCTTATTAACTTGCAGCTATGCTTTACGCGTCTCCCATTTATGGCAATAACAAAGCCGGACTTTCGATTTTTTCCAGACGGGACAAAGACTCACACTACCAACCCTACATGTCATCCTTAAAGATTAATCAAGTTTTAATTGGAAGAGAAAAAAAATCTTCATATTTACAAATTACAAGATAAATTCAATTCAGAGATTCTTTTTGAGTAATTTATGGCTTTGAAGGTTAGATAGATGCCAAAAGTTACAAGTAGTAATTTTTTCGAAAAAAATATGCCCTGGCGACATCACAGTAAAGACAGCGCTTGTTTAGAAAATGGAGTCTTAAAAACGCATTTCCTTTAATATTAGGTTTCTTGGTGTTAAGAGTTAGATTCAGACTCCATCACTATGAAGCATTTAAAATTGACGTAATTTTAGGCAAGTTTGGTTAACGTTAACAAGGGAGAAAAAGGTGATGAAAGGGAGAAAAAGGCCTTATGAAATTTTTTCAAAATTGAAAGTTACATTAAGGCCAATTTTCGTCATGTTAGGGGTCAGAGCTCCTTCCGTTGTTCACTGAAGTTGAAGTCTTTTAAAAACCTAAATTTAAACTTTTTTGTTGTGGTTGAGGGAGTGGTAAAGGTTCGGGAGTTTTCTCCGGAAATTTTTTCACTATACTCTGAAAAACGCAACTGTACCTTTGGTGTTGTTACGGCAATGCTCTTACAACATAAAAAGTCTGTCAAGTTTGGTAGCTCTCTTCTAGGAATTTTTAGAAGCCGACTTCCTAAAAAAGCAATTCTAGGCTCTTTTTGGTCATGATTAGGGAAAGAGTAGGAGGGTAGTTCGAGATTCCCTCCCGTTATCATTTTTTACAAAATCATTAGACTGTCTTTTAGAAATGTCTAGAAACAAAGTTTCAAGCTTTGTATGGTTATGCTAGAGAAAGAGGTGTGTGGTTCTGGATCTTTGCCCAGGAAGTTTTTTTGAAAAGTCAAGTTTTCAAAGCGCAATTTTAAGCCTTTTTTTCTTTTTTTTTTTTTTTTTTGTTGGCAATAAAAGTTAGGAGAGCAGGGAGGGGTAAGGAATTTAGGACTCTTCTTGAGCAATTTTTAAATGGACATCAATTAAATACAATTTTAAGGCTATTTCAGATAGTTACGCAATGAAAGAGGGGACCCACCTCAAAACTTTTTTGAAATTTAAGTGCTATTGGCAAATTTTGGGCTGTCTTTGATGACGTTAGGAGAAGGATCAGGGTTCGGGAGACAACTCCAGAATTTGTTTTTGTAAACTATCCTTACCGATCCATGAGAAAAGGTCTCCTACCGCCCCCCCCCCAAACATGTCCTCTCAAGCAAATTTTAAAATATGCCCACCGCTCCCTTAACGCCCAAAATATGTCCGCCGCCCAAAAGAGGTTCACCGCCCCTCAACATCGATGGCGGTATTGCCCCCGTTGAGAACCACTGGTCTACATGCAATTCTTTTTAATAAAAGTGAAGAATTCTTCCGCTTAGACTATTTTGGAAACTTTGGCATATCTGTCCTGAATTTTAGCTCTGTGTATGTAGTTAGGTATTAGTAAAAGTGATTAATTCACTTTTACAAAATTAAGTTTTTATCATAATTTTACCAAAATCTGAACTATACTGAAGTAAATAGAAGTAGCATCAAATTAGAATGCCTTTTATTGAAATGCCTTTATTGCTTGTCTTTTATTGAAATCCGTTTTAGCATTTTTGTTTCATTGAGAAAGATAGTAAATTGACTCCTTTTTCCTCATTTTAACTTAATGTATTTGTATACGACATATTTTATACTTTTTTCTGCAAAACGCAGCCTCAAAGATTCTAGTGCATCTTGTACTCAAAGCTAGTACATTTCTGTCCAGTGTTTGATGTAAAATTGCCGCTAGCCTTGGAATTGTCATGAAGAAAAAGTTCAGATCGCAATTTTTTTATTTTGAAAATGTTTCTTAGTCTTGGGTTTGAAATGTAATGATAAATGCTTCAAAAACATTTTTTTGGGGAAAAAATGCTTGAAAATAAAGGTGCGTTTGTGCAACCTATAAAATTCATGCATATTTGTTGACTAATTAATGCTTTCGAGGTCCTTAATTTTTTTGAAAAAGGTTCTTAGAAAGTCCTTATTTTTTGTTTTGAAAAAGAAGTGGGAACCCTGTATTATGTTAGGAGACAATTTTACAATGCATTTCGTTTGATGTTTCATCAAAGATTTAGCTGAACTATTTATTCCAAAATGTATGTTGTTTCTAATTGGATACATCGTAACTCTTAATTTTTCACCCACTAACTTGAAATTATGCTTATGAGATACTATTTGCCATAGTAATCTGCCTACCAAATAAAAACATTTTCATCTATTTCATTATTCGGTATAAAAGTGTCAATCAATTAAGTATTTTAAAGTCAAGGATTACTTGATGAGAGGGAGAAATATATATATATATTAAAAAAAAAAAAAAAAAACATGGTTTGTAGAATTGTAACTTCCGAAAATTATGTCTATTTCTACTGTTCTACATCAACACTAATAACCCTTGATGTGTATAAAAGTTTACGCGAAAAAGAGCGCAGCCCCGATGACCCAATGGGAGGTCACTGCGACCTTCCAAACTATCCCTTATTCGGTAAATTTTGTCTGACGATCCGGCACATGAAAAATTCTTGGTCAGAATTGCCTTTTTTTTTCCTCCTCACCTAAATATATTTTCATAAGATATACTGCAGTCATAAAAAAGAAAGCCCTATCTCCAAGGGAAAAACTACAAGACATACATTTTAAATCTTAAAATATGCTATTATATATATATATATATATATATATATATATATATATATATATATATATTTTTTTTTTTTTTTTTTTTTCTTCTAAATGTTTTAGCTCTTAAGTGGAACTCTGTAGGAACAAAAGTTCCTTGATAACTATATCTTTAACAAACAACAAAAAATCTGCAAAATAAATTGCAGCAAAATTGGGATTTCTTGCATCTATATATATAAAACTGGATGCATGTTTGTATGTTTGTTCCCTAATATACAAATCCAGTTTTCGTCGGATTTTCATTAAACTTGGCACATAGGTTCCTTGATGCACTAGAATTCTCATCGGCGGGATTTTGAAACTTTAAACAAATCCAAAAAGCTCAAAATTCAAATCTTTTGCCTCGAAATGGCCATTTTCTTTCAATTTTGAATAGATAGAGTAATAGAGATAAGCCTTTAAAACATACAAATTGATAAAATTTAACACCTTTAAATAGGAGTGTTTTCCAACAAAGATTACGATTAACAATGAATTATCAATTTAAGGCTCACCTATTTCATTTTAGCATTTAAATCATTTTTTAGAGTCATGTTGTATTAATAAGTACCTAGGCAACGCCAAGGGCTGCGGAGTTGGAGTCGGACTGATTTTTGACCAAACGAGTCGGAGTCGGAGTCGCTGGAAAACATGTCGACTCCGACTCCGACCACCTCCGATTTGTATGAAATTTTATAGAGGCAAAAACATATCTTTGAAACTAACAAATACACATTTTCAGCGTCCAATATCCAAATCCTAAGCATCTAGGATCATCAAAAAGGGCTTCAAAATGGCGGGTCTGCTTTGTGAAACGAATAGCTATGTTTGGGCTTGTGCAAGTGAATAAAAAATATTTGCAGCAAAAATGCAATGTGTTAAAATAAAGTCTGGCCATTTAACACGAAAAGGATTAGTTTTGTACGGAGTCAAATGACAAGAGTGGCACTTGTCTTTTGCTATGGAGAAAATGAACTTTTTGGGAGGGCTCAGTGACCTCCGAGAATTAATGTAAATGTGGTGAAATTACCTGCGAGAATTCTTAAGAAAATTGGTCTTTTTGAGAGGTCACAATGACCTCCCATGACCTCCAACTGGGATACCCCAGCTTGCTACCCCCCCCCTCCTAAAGTGAGTCCTGGCTACGACCATGAATAAAAATGAAACTTTTAAAATTGACTTAATATTTCAACCTTTGTTTAGGGTCTTTCCCTCTTCACATTTGGGTAAAAAAATAATAATAATAAAAAAAAGCAGGAGTCGGGAGTCGGAGTCGGAGTCGGAAGTTTTAAAATCCCGGAGTCGGAGTCGACCATTTTTCCTCCGACTCCGCAGCCCCGCCGAGTAATAAGCTAGTTTTAAATAAAAACGGCAGTGTAGGTTTATGTGCCTGATCGTAGTTAAAATTTGAAGTTCCATCTAACACACAACTTGCTATAAACAATATTCCAAACTTCATCCAGGATGCATACATATGTCCACACGTCACAGCGCCTACCATACATCACACGCATGATCACCCATCGACAATCACCCCTTGATTGGGCGCGCACCCCCCCCCCTCCCACCTACCACCCTTTGCTCAAATCCCGAAAAGGCAGCCCCCAAACACCTGTTAGGATAGCAACGTATATGAACTGCACTCTGTCGAAGCCAGTGTATAATACAACAAGTGAAAGTGGAGGGCCAGGTTATAGGCGACCCATATGCGAGCTTTGATTGAGACTGGATGAAATATTCAGCGTTATTGATATCTTTGATAGGGGGGGCCACATCTGGCATGCAGCGTAGGTTTAATGTTACTAATCGGAGAACGGGGGTCGGGGAGAGGGGAGTTGCGTTGTACTTCTTTGTAGCTGGGGCGGTATACGTTGAATACAGGTGCTGACTGGGAGGTTGATAATGATTTGGATTTAAAGAATGCAGTTGCGTGTAGCTGCATTAACTAAAAATTTTGGCATGTTCGTTTTTTTAATTTTTAATATTTTTAGTACGCTTTTATTAGTTTCACACGTGGGTTTGTTTGTTTGTATGTAACTCTGAATAAAAGATAAAATTCACGTTCTATACAAATATAAAAGTAACATATTTAATGCTATTATAATTACAAAAGGCTCAACTCTATTATTGCATGTTGATCTTTCACTTGTTGTTATGTAACTCGGAATAAAAGATGACAAAGATGTAGAGCAAAAAACGTGAATTAAAAATTCACGTTCTTTGCAAATTTAAAATTAATACATACTATTTAATACTATTATTAATACTAAAGGCTAAACTGTATTACATGTTGATATATTTTCTATAAGTGCATGTAATGCATCATGGTTTAAAGCTTTATAGTTTGATTTAAGGCCACTACATCTATACTATATAAAGATGACGGGCTCTGTATGTATGTTTGTAACCGATGGCGAAAAACCCCCACAGCACCAACAGACCTGAAACTTGGCACAAAATTCGAACGTATCCCAGTAAATTGCACCTTGAACGCCGAATTCTAAATTTCGAATTAGTTATTTTTAAATTAATTAATTAGTCTCATTTTTTGGTGTATCCGGCATTATTGAGAGGGGAAACTTTACCCCACCCCATAATATTTTATATCGCTGAAAAGGGATTTTTTTTCTGAAAAAGAAAAGTTTTAGCACATTTCTCTCCGTTAATTAGAACATGAGATATTAATCAAGTTTAGTCAATTTTCAAGGCTTAACTCCATACGCAAAACTGAAACACTAGGTCTATTTCAAAGACAAACTGCTCTTTTGTCCTTGAATGTACCCAGTGGTTTAAATGTACGTATAGAGTTAAGCCTTGAAAATTGACAAAATTTGAGTAATTAATATCTCCTATTACTTACTTAACTTAATGTCTTTTTTATTTATTTGGCGCATTGTGATTTAAACTTTAACATTACTTTTAGTGGAATTTAAAAAGGTCGTGGAGTACATTTCAATTACAGAACATAATAATTTTACTTCAGAGGGTTGGTGTGAATTAAAATTTATTCAGTTGACTTCCTTTACACTTATTGCACGGGCATCGCCGTGCGGGTACTGCTAGTAATATATATATAATAACTAATAAAGCTAACTAGATAAGGCCACTGGCTTGATTAACTCTAAGAGCGTATTTTTTAGTTTTTTTAAACAATAATTTAATTTTCTTTTTAACGATTGGAAAAAAAAAAACTAATATGAAAAACGATGCATACAAATGTGACAATTAAATTCGAGTATTCACCTACGTAGAGTCATAGACCCCCCCCCCCTTTTTTTTTAAGGTCAGAATATCGCTAATAAGGCCGTCCTTCCCGCCTCCCACCCTTTCAATTTCTGCACTCGTTTTTTTGCTCATTCATTTGGTAAAAATTACTGTAACTCATCAAATAGAAAACGTTTCATTACAAAAATTTTGTATTTTTCACTTTGCCCCATGTTTTTCCAGGTGAAAAATTTCCACCTTTTTATGAATGCTCAAAATAACTGCCAAAAATGAAAAATAACAATTTAACGATAGTTGCATTACAGTATACATTATATCTTATCTATATACACAGATTTTCAGAACAAATTTCCATGTTGTTCATTTTGAAACATTATGCTTGTACTTTACATGAATTCCTTTATGTATGCGTATTTAAAATTAAATAAAAGTTTTAGCTTTCTTTTATCTTTTGAAAACTTTAGTTTTTAATGGTGGGGTTACATTTCGCGTATTTATTTTGCAGTATTGCATATTTATTTCATAGTAGTTTCTTATTATTTGCAGAAATCATATCGAATGGGTAGAGGGATCGTGAAATCACGAGTTGTTGCGGAAAAAGTGGGGTAGGGAGATGTCATGGGGCGCGCATACGTACAAATTTAGAGGTAGTTGAGAAAATTGTGGTGTGTTCAATTTACAAGGGAAACAGGGGGGGGGGGCTTATAACTGCTTTAGTTTTTGAACATGATGCTTCCAACCCAGTGGTCGGAATTAGCGCGCTACAAGTAGCGAAACTACTGTAGTAGCTACATTTTTTAGTAGTTTGTAGTGTAGCGCACTACTTTTTGAAAAAAGTAGAGTAGTGAGTAGAGCGATGCAAAAAAATATTAGTTTGTAGCGATTTCTGAAAACTACTTTTAAATTAAAAAAAAATAAAATAAATGAAAAAAAATTTCAAAAAAAAAAAAGAGAACGAAGGAAAAAAACAAGGTGGTTCTTGTGGCGAATATTCGTAAAAATTGTAAAAAAAATCTAAAAAGGACAAATTGTAGCAAAAAAAAAAAAAAGGAACAAAAAGGAAAATTAACAAATAAATTCAAAGACAATTCCTATTTCTATTCCTTATTCAAATGAGTAAATTTATTAATGTAAACCACTTTTCGAATTTTTTCGGTCGATTCTCAAACGGTGTATTCTTTTTATTTATTTATTTTTTAAAAAGTAGCAAAGTAGCAACTACATTTCAAAAGTAGTGTAGTTCACTACATTAAAAAAAAAAAAAGTAGTTGTAGCTGTAGTTAACTACATCTATAAGAAAGTAGTTGTAGTTGTAGTTCGCTACGAAAAATATGTAGTTTTTCCAACCACTGTTCCAACCTCATGTTTATTTTATTTTTATTTTTTTTTCTTCAGAAGAGATGTAGATATATTTCTCTACCTCAGAACCAGACTAACGTAAGTCCATTTTCGTCATTTTTCAGTAGAAGGGAAAAACGATGTATTCGACAATCGTTTTTCCCCTCTACCGAAAAATGACGAAAATGGACTTACGTTAGTCTGGTTCTGAGGTACAGATTTTTTCCTAAAATACAAAGAAAAGTTCTGAAAGCAAGCTCAGTGTCGAATAAAATTATTATGAAGTTTTAAACTAAAAGCATTTCAAAAATAAGTTACTAACTAACTGCTTACGTTAAAATACTTGCGTGTGTGGGTGTGTGATATTTATACTTTTTTTTTTTTTTTAATTTGGACGTATAGATATCTAGAGGGAGACTCGAGCCCCCTCTGCCCCTCTTAATGGGAACATTTGGTATGGTGGGAGGGGGCAGGGATGTCATTTCAAGTTTTTCCAGGGGGGCAAAGGGTGCAAACACAATGCATTTACATCGGAAGACAGCAAAAACCACGCCCCTTTACATGTAAAAACATTGACTTCTCAAAGTCAGGGGGGGGGGCAATTGACCCCCTTCCCCCCTAAATGACGGGCCTGGGAGGGGGCAACAAGATGGCATTACAGATTTTGGTTTTTCTAAAAAGCATCTAAATTCAGCAGATTAACCCATTAATGCCTGATATTTTTTTTTTCAAAAGATATTTTGTATACTGGTTACAAACAGTGTGTAATGAAAAGGAAAAATAATAAAAAAAAATATGTAAAAAATAAAATTTTTATTAAGGAAAGAAAAATCGTCCTGAAAAGTTACGATAGACTGCAGAGGGTACATACTTTTTTTACTAACATTTTTTTCTTCCTACGATATAATATTTAAAAACACATTTTATAAGAAGAAATAAAATCAGCAATTAACATAAACTGGGAGGCTGGGAATAACCTTGAAAACTTAGCTTTTTTTCTTGAGATTGTGAACGATGTCATTTTTGATAAAGATCAGATTAAAACTGCTACAGAACACACTTTACAATGGTTATATGCTGCAATCTGTTAATAATGAATTGAAACAATACCAAGGTACTCATTGAACACTATTATTTGATTGAACTGTTCCTTTTGGGAAAATTCAGACCCTTTTTTGGACCGTCCCTAAAAAGGGACGCTAGGCATTAATGTGTTAAACAGTTTTTTTTTTTTAATTTTAATATTCGTTTTCGTTTCACGGAAACTTTAAAAGATGAAAATATTTTCTTTGAATTTACTGACTTTAAAAATATGACAGTATTGGAGCGCTATTGTAATCATTTAACCGTTTAGCTCCACCACCCCTCCCCTCTTCTCCCCTCAAAGCTTGACATTATTTGTGGAAGACTCCTTATTCTAAACACGAATTATTGTAGTGGCGTCATCTGTGAAGTATCAGGTAAACTATTTTCGTACTGCGTGTTATTTTCAGATTATCGGATTCAGATTTCGTACAGCGTGTTATTTATTTTTTTTTTTCCAAAATTTTAACCAAATGACTTCACGTTGATGGAGAATATGCTTTTTTGAAACCATTTCTAGCAGTGGCATAGGAACTTTGCAAAAAGAGGGGGAGCCCGGTACAGCACCAGGAGTTGGCACTTTCTGGGGAGGGGGGGGACAAACTTAGTCACCCTTTACACTCAAGCTCAATTAAAAGTCATAAATGTTCAGATAGAAAAATTTTGAGAATAAAAGAAATTTAAAAACATTACTATTTTATCAGAAGACAACAAGTTTAAGTACACTTTTACGAAATTTATATGAACTTAGTTTTAGATGATTTGCTCAGAAATATGAAGTCTCGAACTTTTTTCCCCGGAAAAATTCCAAAGTGGTTCCTTTTAAAACTGACTTTCGACGACTTTGTGACTTTAGAGGCTAGAAATTTTTTAAAATCAAATTTTAGCAATTTTAGTCTATAAAGCAATTTTTAGGTCATCTTTGGCTACATTAGGGGCAGGAACTGGGTTAGCAAAATCATCTTTGTCAATTTTCCAAAACTGTAAGCATAAAAACAAACTTTTAATGATTTTGAGGACAAGAGAGGTTCGGGACGCTCTTCTAGACATTCTCGGAAGTATAAATCATAAATAACGTAACTGAAACTCTCCGATTTTATATTAAAAAAAGTTTTTGAAAAATGCACTTCTATCAGAATTGAAAATAATTATCTTGTCTTTATCTTCCTGTCCAATGCACCTTGTAAAAGAGGTTATATTGGTTAAATCCAGGTAATACTGATAAATACGGATTAAAAGTGGTATTATGCCCAAGTTTTTTTAACAGTTTTTTTCAATTTTTATCTGCTTAAAACTCTGACTTGGAATAGTTTACATACATTTTAGGCTTAAAATATTTCGCCGTTGCCATATTTATTAAGTTATTGAACGTCCTCTTTATGGGATATTTTGCAGATATCTCAGTAAAATACGACCTTACTTGACTTTACTTTTGCAAAGTAAGGGCCATGCTCCACATCAGCGTAAAACGCGACCGAAACTGAAGGCAGAAACCGAAAATCCGGGTACTTTCCATAGGAACACCATTGAATCCATTTTACGCTTCTGCCTATTTTTTCTGCTTTACGTCGATGTGGAGCATAGCCCTAACATTACAGAAGGCATCTGTGATCCATTTTAAGCAAATCATTTTAAAATAGTTTGATTTTATGAAAAAAAAGAGCTCGCAAAAAAAAACTTACTTTCTGCTGCTACCCATGCTGGATCGTTGCTTGACTGATTTGTCTGAAAAAGAGCTGTCAATAAATAAACTCTGATGTCCAAATAGTGGCTCTAGCTGGTTTTCTCAAGAAGGAGGACAATTTAACTTGTAAAAAACAGCTTTAGAGTAAAATGATATACCCATTACAGGTTTTTGTATGCAGTCACTAACAAGCGTCCCATTTTTAAGCTACTGGGAATAAATGGGTTAAGGAAAAACATCACGAATTGTGCTTTAACCCTTTGTGTTCCAAATTATTTTAGCAAATTTTGAAACTCAGTAGATTCTAAAGCCCCTACACTTTAGAGCCCCTAAGAAAACTGTTTCCGATTTCAGGTCTCATCTGTCGGCCTCTCAGCGTATAATGAATGGTACCTAAAAGCTTCAGCATTATTCCAGGCATATAGGATTCATAATACTAAATTAATATAAACGGGACTTCTAAGTCCCGTAGGGACAGAAAGGGTTGCACTAAAATAAAATTAGATATCACGGGACGCGGGAGCGTCCCGCCCCGCCAAGAAAACCAAATACAAGCCGCCAAGAAATTTCCGTCGCCAATAAAAATGTAAAAGAGCGACTAGGCCTGTTTACGCGAGTAACCAAACCGGGGTTTTCACCCCTCTGTATCTCAGCCCCATAAAGATCCTTAGAGTTCATTTTTGGTATACTCAATCTCCAGCGGCCCCTGACGGCACATACTAAAGCAAAACATCCAGTACCCTCAGGGGGAGGGGTGATATATGTTATAAAATCGCTATTTTTCGCACTTTTTAAAAATTGTTTGACAGGGGTCCAGACTAAACGGTAACTCGGATTGAGCTCTGCTTTTGCACCCACATTTATTTTGTCCCAAAGCTCGGCATAGGGGGTTTTTCGACCCCCACTCCCTCCCCCCTCGTTTTTATTTTCCGTATCTTTTCTCCCCGGGGGTCTTTAGTGTTGATTTTTGGTATGAATATTCTCGATGAGACATTGAGGACATTTTCCCAAAATTTACCCCCCGGGGTCATCGCACCCCGGAGTTATCAATGCTTAAAATTGGTCCGATTTCTATCTACTAGCTCTGTTCAACATCTGAGCATTTATGTTTTCATTGTTGGGCCACGAGGAAAGAAAACTCAATGATTTATAATTTCATCTGTTGCCAGTTTCTATTTGTTAACAAATAAAATATTTGTTTTTGATTTTATTGCATAAGGCTTTTAAAAGGGATCTTCAATTTAGTTCATTTTAATATGAGATCGGCAGCAAGGGTTGGGGTTTTTTTTTAAACTTTTAATTTAATCGTCGTATTGTTAGCAACTAGCTTTGTTTTGCGTCGGTTCGGGTGGTACATTGTGATTGATTTCAAATTTATCCTAGACTGAAGAAGATCCTTGAACTTTTGCACCAAATGCATGCTGCCAAGAAAACCACAGATGTCGGACCGCCAAGAAAAATGTTGAAGGGAAAAAAAAACATGAAAAGTAAATTTTGAAGAGAAAAAAAAACAGGCAAAGAAATAATATTAATGCAAAAATATGTGATATCTCCCCAAAAACAACAGTGTTGTAAAAAAATCCCCCGCCAAGAAAACCTTAAATACTCAGCTTTAAAAAGTTATGATATCGAGTTTTCCCGCCAAGTTTGTGCCAAACTACAACTAACCTGTATGTATAGTTCTTTTAAATTGTTTTCAGTCCTGCCAGGCGGGAAGTTTTTACTCATTAAGCAACCACCTCACAAGACAAAGCTTCCCGCCTGGCAAAACTGAAAACAATTTAAAAGAACTATACATACGGGTTAGTTGTAGTTTGGCACAAACTTGGCGGGAAAACTCGATATCATAACTTTTTAAGGCTGAGTATTTAAGGTTTTCTTGGCGGGGGATTTTTTTACAACACTGTTGTTTTTGGGGAGATTGTTATATTTTCATCCTCCAAACAAGCGTCACAAATGACTTTTCTTGTATTCTTTTGTTCTTTACCAAACTACAAAAAATTTTAGTAAGGGGATTTTTCCGGGGGAGCTGAGGCGGTCTGAAGTATTCCAGGGGGAGCCAGAGCTCCCGCGGTTCCTACGCCCCTGATTTCTGACCATTCTTTCTTTATAGTTTTATACCATTCATTTTCATGTTCTGTGTCGTTTTACTTCAACTTAAAAAGATGAAAATGATAGTTTCTTTTTGTGATTTTGCTTTTTATTCTCACTTGTTTTCTTTCGCATGGAATTGACTTCTGTGTTGAAGGGGGAGGGGGCAGAGGGCAGAGTGAACCCTCCCATAGTTTAATGTTCAATAAGTGAAATAATAACAAAGTGAGCGCCATGGAATTTCCTGAATTTTTTTAATGACCGTATTCGAGTGTTTTGTAATCATTCGGCGTTTTGCCTACCCCCTGCCCTCAAAGTCTAGTACTATTTGTAGACGACCCCTAAAAGCGAAATATTGTAGTGCTGCCATCTGTGTAGGAACACGCTAACTATTTTCATTTTCTAAAATACCGTTGTCAGCTCCGTACTCAGGGCCGGCGCTGGGGAGGGGGGGGGGCCTTGCCCCCCGCCCCCCACACCAGGGAAAATTTCAAACTTCGTCGGGAAAATTTTTCCGACGAACAAATTTTCCGACAGAAATCTTAAGTGCCGAAATCTTTTCTGATTCCGACAGATCAGTAAAATTATTTCAATAAAATCATTCAACTGAAAAAAGTTTATTCTTTCTAAAATATTCTCATTATTCGACGAAGTATGCAATTCCAGACTAATTTCGAACACGAGAACCTTCAGGCAAAGCCGTATCCAGAGGGGGCCGAAACCCGAAGTGTTTTATAATGTAAAACAGGGAAAAAAAATTTCATTTTTTTTAAATTTCAAATGGTAAAAAAAGTTTTTTTTTTCCTTTTAACTATTAAACGAGTGAAAAATTGAAGAAGTACAGAAAAAAAAAAAGACAATTCAAATTCTCATTAGCTGCAAAATATACTTGAAAACAAGACTCTCATTAGCACTTCCAGCTCTCTTTCCCAAATCAATTCAGGCTCAATGCCAGCTACTTGTCAGTTTGATCGGCGGCCCCCCTCTCCCATAAAACTTATACCACCTATATTACTGAACAATTACAGGAGGCTCTCATTCAAAGCAAAGCATCGCCAGCGAGTGACTACAGCAATCTTCAGAAAGTCCTCCAAGGTCACAAAGTCCTCCAAGTGAAGCGATACCTCTGGGGGTGCTGTGCCAAGGGTTTGCTCGACCCTTGGTTCTGGTTCAAAAAGAACAGAGCGCTCTTCAGGGCACTATCCCGGTTAAACCACGAGTTGTGGTAGGTACGGGGGGACCCTGGAGAGTGTGTGTGTGTGTGTGTGTGTACACTTAAGCGAATTTTCAATTTCAAAAATTCATAGCGTCGTTAAAAATAGAAGCATTTGCTGCATGACAGTAAAAACACTTCAGAAGATATAGTATGCAATTATTAAAAAAAAAAGAAGAGATTTTATGGCTCTATGTCAGGTTTTTTGGGGGGTTAAAACGGAAAAAGTTGTTTTGACCAAGATAACGAGCACCCCTACCAGTGGCCAAACGCAGCATTTTCTAGTCGTTTTCTTTCTGTTAATATGTAGAAGGAATTACTACTAGTTCATTTAAGAGAACTGTTTCAAAATTCTATTTTTTTCACAAAAATGACGAGGTGTTCCTTTTCTGGAAGCGTTCATTCACTAGTCAGTCGACCCTATACTTAGTTTTGTAAATATTCCTGAAACACAAACTTTATCTACAAATCGATTTTGTGATAAACATAGATGGGATGATGTGAGAGCTAGTTTAAGAGAGCGGTTGACCCACAAAGCATATCGTGGTGAGAATTACGTTTGAAAATGATACTAATCTAAATGAAATATATTCCATATATATTCAATATAATCAATATATTAAATGTATTCAATAATAAAAAAATCGCAAATTGCCAAACAATTTTTATTCAAGATGTTCCGAATAGATAATTTTTACCAATAATAACAATAAATAATACAAATATAATATAATAAACTATAAACAATAATCAAAAATATATATGGCATATTTTTTGATAATTTCTGATGACATAATTTTGCGAAAATTTTAATATGTACAAAAAGGGGCCAAAACATACAATTGTTCATCATACAATTTTTTTTCCGTTTTTCTTTTTCTTTTTTTATAAATACGAAATGTCATTTACAAGTCATTTCCAATCGTATTACGACACATAAAATGTTCGTGTCTAGTCATTGTTCTTGATTTTGGCCATGATGGCTGCCGGATCGTAACTTCTTTGTTGCAGCTTTTAAAATTAATTGTTCTTTCTTTGCATACTTTATTCAGCGGGTCTCATGATTTTTAAAATGTCCCCCACCTTGCATCTCGTCCTCAAGACTTCTTAGAAGGGTTTTTTCAAAGCACCCAAGATGCGTTTGAAGAGTCCTTGTTTCTTCTTAGTTGGGAGTTCCCAAATGCCATCTGGTCCCACCCATGGTTCCAATAAGCGAAATTTTTTATGGTTTTTTGCAGGTTTTTAGATTTTCCCCCTGCGAACAGATTTAATGGCCAGCCGTTCATCAGCAAATTCGTCGAGTAATGTCTCCACGTCGACAACAGGGGGGAGTTCGAGGGAGATGTACATGGGTTCTTTGTAGTTGAAACCCTTGCTGTCCATTGTTACTAAACACCTGAAAAGCCGAAAATGAATTATTAAGAACAGTTAATAATACAGCGGGGACATGAGCAGAACATTTCAAACATTTTCAACCTCGCACTGAATGGATACAGCTCATAACGTTCTAGGGATGCAGAGTATTGATTTGGCCGAATACCGAATACCGAATATTCGGCCATAATCAAGGCCGAATGTTCGGCTATTCGGCCGCCGAATAGTCAACTTATTTTTGTTAATAAACAAAGCACAGGTGGCATTTAAAGCATACTTTTGTTTGATTATGAGTTCAATACACATTATTAAAAATTATGAAAATTTGGAGTAATTTTCTTTTAAATGGTAACATTAGTTCAATCTTCAAAAATAATTGTTTCAGTATTATCTTATAACATAGCTAGCAATACCCGCACGGCGATGCCCGTGCAATAAATGTAAAGGAAGTCAACTGAATAAAGTTAAATTCACTCCAACCTTTTAAAATAAAATTATTATATTCTTTAATTTAAATACAAATACAAATACGACGACCAGCAACAGGCTCTGGGTCCAACTGGGCTGGTCCTAGTCAAATTATGTACCCCAATGAAGATCAATGGCCCTCTTAAAACTGTCTACTCCCTTGCTCATTACCGCCTCTTCCGGTGTACTATTCCAAGTTCCCACTACTCTGCTAAAATAGTAATTTTTCTGAATTTTCAGGTTAGCCTGAGATTTTAACAGCCTATAACAATGACCCCTTGTCCTGCTTTCCGTGCAAAAATTTAACCCAGGGGTGGTCAACCCGCGGCACGCGTGCCACAATGTGGCACGGCAGAGCAGTAACAGTGGCACGCGAAGACTTTTTGAAAAAATTCCAAAATTGAGAGGAAAATGTCGACCGCAAAATTATTGATAAAAGTAAAACCCCCGAACTGATTAATATGATGATATGACGATTAAGTGTCAGGAGGCTGGCTTACAAATTGTCTGAACTACAATATTGCAAAGTACTTAGCGTTGGCTTCGGACATCCAACGAAAGCTGTGACACTACAGACAATGCTTTGTAAAGCATATTTGTGCTTGACACGAATGAAACTTTCGATGCTGCAGAATGGATTCTTAATCTGCAATAGTTTCAGCTACGAGTGATGAAATTTTAAAAAAAAGTTAATTCTGCAAGTAAAATTAAGAAATCAGATTGGACAAAATTCGGTATGGTTGCACAAATGAAGATCCTTAAATTGCTTTTGTTACACTACTTGGAAATAATTTGGGAAAAAAACTTCAAAAGTATCATCGAATTATTTATTACAAACTCCTTGCCGAAGAATGAGACTTTTTCTCCGCTGGTGACCCTGTAGAGTTCACTGTATTAACAAACTACGAATTAGAGCTCTGAATGTTTTGTGACTTTCTCCCAGGAGAAAGAGGAGAGCATAGCAAATTATTTTCCTTTATTGAAATGTACAATAACTGTCCAAAGGTAAAATAGATATGTAAGATTTTAGAATTTTAGGGAGTGTGTTTTTTAAAATGTTTGGAAGGAAAGCAATGAGGACTTGCTACTTAGGAATGAAGAATAGCAAATGAATTTAGTTATATCATCTCTTATTATCCGGCGTTCAAGTAATTTAAATTTAAGATAATACAAAGAAACTTTCCTAAACCAGTGTAGGCCATCTACATTCTTTTATGATGAAACTTCAGCTTCTTTCTCTCTACTTTGGAGAAAAAGAAAATAAACAAATTTAATACTCAAAGTATCAACCCAAATTTAATAATTTTCCAATGATATATGGAGAAAATGTTACACCTATTTTAAGTATACTAGTATGTGGGCCAAGCACCGATATCGTTCAAGTTCGTTTACCAAACTCTGGGACTACGGGAACTTGCTTGAAATCTATTAATAGTGATGTACTCAATCGAAAAATCCAATGTTCCCAAGCAGAACTTGTCTCATTAAGTTTTAATTAATAACTGAAATAGGGACTATATTCCTTGCATGCAGTTTTATTTCTAATTAATATTATAATACACCTTACCGTTGGTTGGAAAAATAACGCATTGGGTCTTTACTTATCATTTCAACTACGCTCGGTATTTACCCATTTATTTACATGAAACACTAAATTTGCATGTGATACATGCGCATGCTCACAGTGAATAAGTGTTTGTAAATTTGTGGCTGATATATAAACTATGAATGTGTATTTTGTTGCATAAAGGAAGACCAGTGTATAGAGCAAGCAGGTAATCGAAATTAAAAAACAAAGAGGATTGACAAGAATCAAGGGTGGGGCTAACAAAATAAAGGTAGAAGCCCTATAATCTTCAGAACCTATTTTTGAACGTAAAAAGCCTGAATTTCGACTAAAATACAAAAATCCAGCTACAATTGAAACGAAGTGCAGGAACTCAGCTCCAATGAGCTCCACAGAAAGTTAAACCCTGTTGTAGGGGCAGTGGCGCATCAAGAACAAAATTAAGACTGGGCGAATAAATTTTGCGAGGCCCTGAGTCCCCCCCCCCCCCCCTTGTTCAGAGATTGATTCCAGTTCAAGCTATTCAACTATTCTGTGTAAAAATAACAATAAAAAAGAAAACCTTCTCGTACTTGTTGTCAATCATAAAAATATTATACGTTTTCAAAAATATCTGAGATAAAAACATACTATATTTATTTATTTTTATTTATTTATTTATTTAAAGTATTGCGCACTACAGACAAATCCAATTACAGTGGCAAGAAACGAAATGACAACAAACGACAACAAACGAATTAAAACAAATTACACATTTAAAATATTAAAGCAAATAGACTTAAAATTATTAAAAGACATATTAAAAATATTCAAAACGCGACAATGAGAGTTAAAAAGTTAGTAAAATTTAAAAAGGCAAAAATTATCAACGTAATTAAACTTTGTAAAAATATTTGTAAAACACAGATGACTCCTAAGAGTTCTATTTGGAACAGAAAAATGGATGGAATTAATAATATCTGAGCAGTCAATTAGATTGTTAAGTGCTTTATAAAAAAAAAAGAAGACACAAAAGTTCACGGCGTGACTTAAGGTTTGGAACATGATAAATATTGCACAAATTAGAGTATGAATACGTCAAAAAATCATGGTTATGGGTTCTGTAACACAAATAAAAAATAAATTTGGATTGAATTTGCTCAATAATTTTAATTTTGTTATTGTAGTAGGGATCCCAAATAAGACTACAGTATTCCAGCTTGGAGCGCACAAGGCAAAAATAAAGTGTTTTAATTGCTTTCTCATTAGAAAAATCTTTAGTCTTTCGTTTAAGAAAACCAAGAACCCTATAAGCATTCGAAACGATGTTGTTGATGTGTAGTGTAAGATCAAGCTTAGTACTAAAAGTGACCCCCAGATCCTTAATAAAGTCAAGACGCGACAAACTTTGTTTATCAATTTGATACGAATGAATAAATGGCTCAGATCTACGACTATAACTCATAACATTGCATTTACTAATATTCAAAAAAAGCTTATTTTGAATACACCACTGGTGCAAATTATCCAAATCAATTTGTAAAAGAGTAACATCTGCGGCAGTACGAATGTCTCTGAAAAGTTTCAACTCATCGGCAAAAAGAAGGTAATCACAATGTTGAAAAATATTACATATATCGTTAATGAATAAAATAAAAAGCAAAGGTCCTAAATTAGAGCCTTGCGGCACGCCAGAAGTATTAGTAAAATCATCAGAAATAGCACCATTAATATAAACACATAACATACGACAACTTAAATAAGAAAAAAACCAGTCAGTAAGATTAATGTGAAAGCCAATGTAGTTCAATTTCCGCAAAAGAATACCGAAGTCAACCACATCAAACGCTTTTGCGAAATCAGTATAAACAACATCAAGTTGACCACCACTTACAAATGAAGAAATTATTTTATTAGTTAAACAAAACAAATTGGTACTCGTAGAACGTTTGGGGAAAAAACCATGCTGAGCAGGTGAGATTAAATTTTTAACTTGACAAAAAAGCTTTTTATAAATAATTGTTTCAAAAACTAGAAAAAGGGCTCAAAATAGCAATAGGGCGATAATTTCTGCAATCATTTTTATTTCCTGCTTTAAAAACGGGAATAATTTTAGTATGCTTCCAAGCATCAGGGAAATTGGTTATCAGGGAAATTGGTTGTCTTTAAAGAAAGGTTAAACAAAATAAGAAGAGGATAGATCAGCCCATCAGCACAACCTTTAACAATAAAAGAAGGCACATTATCAACCCCAACGGTTGAAGAGGACTTTAAAGCACCAATGGCAAATATAACATCATCATAGGTAATTTTATCAATCTTAATTAGGTCACAGACATTATTGTCATAAAGACTAAAATTCCTGTCATAACTAGTACTAGTTTGATAAACAGAACTAAAATAGTTAGCGAACGCCCCAGCAATATCACGATCATTATCAAAGCATATATTGTTGCAAAACATTTTGTTAGGCGGGGAGTAGTTTTTATTAAACTAGAACCAAAACTTCTTAGGATCAGAAATAAGATTATTTTCTGTTATACGCAAATATTTACTGTAATCATCCTTAATGCTGCTCTTAAGAATAGATCTGAGAGATCTGAATTCGCTAAGCACATTGGGATCGTCGCTTCTTAAAGCCAAATTGCGAACCTTTTTCTTATGCTTTATCAACCTCCTGGTTTCAGTAGAGTACCAGAAAGGAAATTTCCTCTTATTAATTTTCATGGGAATAGTTTTATTAAAAACATTGAATAAAATATTATAAAACCCAAAGACTGCCAAATTAACATCATTAAAAGCGTTTAAAAAGTTCCAGTCAATTTCAGAAAACATACAGAACATTTGTAAAAAATCAGCTCTCTTAAAGTCATAACTAGTATTTTTAGCACAACATTTTCTAAAACGCTGAAGCATAAACTTCAATTACAAGAGCCGGATGATGCAGATCTTCTGAGACAAGAGGAATATCACAACGATCAACAGAAATATCACAATACTGAATATTAGATAAAATTAAGTAAATATTTCTTATTATAATTGAGAACATTATTAAATTGTTTAAGGTCATACAGATTCATAAAATTAAATAAATTTCTTCCAGAAGAATCCATGGTATGAACATTGTCAACATCACCGATACTAGGCAGGTTAAAATCACCACATATAAAAATATTATCGTAAGAAATAAAACGATCAAAACAGTCAAAAAACTTGAGATATTTATCACTATTGAATCCAGGTGGACAATAAATAACACACAACAATAATTTACGGGAGAACCTTAGATTAACTGAAACCCACAAAGACTCAAGGTCTAAGTCCGGCATATCAATACGAACAGCAGAAAAACAGTTCTTGACAGCAATAACTACACCACCTCCACGCTTACAGTCATTGGCAACAAAATCACGATCCCTCCTAAAAACAATATATCTATTATCAAATAAATCATCTGAGTCAATATCATTGCAAAGCCAAGTCTCAGTGAGGCAAATTATATCAAAATTATCTGATGAAACCGAGCTATAGAAATCAGGAATTTTCGTTCTCAGGCCGCGGACGTTTTGGTAGTAAATATGAAGTCATTTCTCAGTATCGTTATTAGGGGTCAGAATCCCATAACTAGCAATCTCGTCCTGTATCACACGATCGCTGCGTAAACGACCAAAGAATTCGGTAACAAGGGATCCTTCAGGCCACACTGTTGGATTCATTAAGCTAGAAAAATCGTTTTCACATACCTCAATGTGAAAAGAAGAGTAAGTGTCATACCTGGTTGCTAATTTTTTGCATTGCACGTAATCCAGATTCAGAGGTGTTAAAAAATCGAGCACTTGCTTAGCTGTCGAATCCGGACTTAACCGGGATAAAAATAAAGATTTCCTTTTCGGTAACTTGGGGATAATTTTTAAGCCAGCAGACTTGTTAGCACCATTTATGACGATCTTGGTTTTCATCTTTCTGCCATCAAAGGGCACATCAGCTTGTTTATTGGTACCAGTTAAGTCAGCAGGCTTGGATGAAACTACGGGGACACTATCCACTGATGGGGCAACGACACTGGCAAAAGACGGTTTCTTAACAGATAAAAACTCACTTAAGGTGTCTTTGCAAGCTTCCCGATAAGTATGAGACTTCACACGCTCGAAATTCATGGGAATTAAAAGCTTTAGTTCATTCACAGCATTCCTGGCTTCGTCCCGAAACTGTTGACTCATGTTGCATTTCGAATTTATTGCACTTTCAATCTTCATGTAGCAGGTCTGAAGCAAACCATAAAAAGCTTCATCTTTAAAATCAGCCATCTAGAAACGCAAGCAACCATGAATGAAATAATTACATACATGTATGAAATACATTATATGAAATAATTACATACATTTTGGGATAGATTGAACTACGTTGAAATACTTGATATAGTTAATTTTTTGTCACAATATTTTGATGAACTATGAAATAAATTTATAACTTATAAAACTGCAAATAAATACTTATTCATTCTGAATTTTATTGATATAACGCTGTAAAAGATCGGCTGTGGCATTAGGGGTGTATCACGATTTTTTTTTTTTTTTTTTTTGAAATTCCAAAATTTCAAGTTGATAAAAATGTTGTCCACTATATTCACATAGTTTACCAAAAAAAAAAAATTTTGAAATTGAAAAAATGTTTTGGTCTGCCGGAAATTACCTTGAAGTTTTCAAGTTTTTTTAGTAAAAAACGATGATTTTCTTAAAAGTTTAAATTATGTGTAATGCAAAAATAATTATTTAAGTGCAAAAATTGACTACTTAAGGAGTAATCTATCAATAAAAAATGCATTGGAGCTAAAATTTAACTTTTAGGTTTCCAGAAATAGTTATAAAAACCTCACATTTTGCTAGTCAGTCATACTTTTAGAATATTTACCCATCCTGAAGAATAATTTTTATTATTGCATTAATAGTACAAACATTGCAGTACAGCGTGAGATTGGTCCATTTTTCCACTCAAATAATTAGTTTGCTTTACACATAATTTATACATTTTTTAAAAGAATCATCGTTTTTACTAAAAAACTTGAAACATCAAATTAATACCCGGTAGACCTAAATATTTTTCAATTTAAAAATATTTCTTTTAGTAACAATGAATATATAGTGACAACTTTTTATCAACTTGAAATTTTGAATTTCCAAAAAAAAAAAAAAAATTCGTGATACACCCTACTGGGCGTGTGTTGGAGTAAAACATCTTGAGAAGGAAACTTAGAACTTCTTGGTCCAAACAAATGAGCCATCAGACTTATTATTTGGAAAAATGAGGACATTAAAAAGATAAAGAAAATTTTCTTCCAACAGATGTTCAAACATACATTTCTTGAATAGAAAGAAGTTCAAGAAGGAAGCCAATACTATAATTTGCTTGTAGCTTTCAAATGCTAGATCTAATCGGCTACTTTTTTTTGAACCAGGAATTTCAAGCTAAATATAACCAAAACAAAGGCTTTTAATTGATTCTTAAAAGCCTCTATTTTCATCCAATAGCGGTAGTTCTGTTGAGACAATGTAGGCCTGCTTCCTGAATTTCAGTGCGAAAGTTTTGGTGGTAAATCACTGCTTTACTAACAATGTAGAAAGTCGAAAACAATATTCTTTCATTGGAAAAGTTAAAAAATTGATTTATCTGGAACAACTATCACAGACGAAGAAAATATAGTTTTAAATTAAAAAAAGAAGAAGTTTTGAATTATTTAGTTCCAAACTGCATGAGTTTGAAGGGCCCTTCAACAAAAAAATCTTTAGTGAAGGAGTTTTGGCGGAGCGTACAAATCCTGATACTTCTAGAATTTTTATTTTAGTAACGCAACAAGTATGGAGAAGGTAAGGATAAAATCTGGCACAGCGAGGGAAAAAACATCCCCCAGAGGCCTTGCATTCAGAATTATTGGCAATCTTAAGGGCTCTTTTGACCGAAACACTCTTCCAGACGGTAATTCTGGCTGTGGGTAACATAAACGAAGCATTCTTTTTGACAATTTTCGTCATAATATTGGAAACATTCAGGTGTCAAACATTAAAATTTTTGACAAAGGACCTGCATTCCTCCCTCCACTCACCCCAAACGTGTGGGAATTCTACTAAGATGAAATAAATGAAAACAACTATAAATGATCTTCTGGCTATGCTTTTCGTGTTGATTTTGGAAAACTTCATGTTTAAAAGAGTAAGTGTCAAGCAAAATGAGGGATGTGTGTGGGGTGGGGGCTTACCCTCACCCCCTTGACTCAACGCTTTTGCTTCTGGGTTTCCATCTATTCAACCTCACAATTTCAGCCATCGACTAAATCAATTTTAACTATTTGGGGGCCCCTAAAAAGCAGGGGGCCTGGTCAGTCAGGCTTTGTAGACCACACCTCTAGGGCCTTTAAATCAGGTCCTGCGTGTAAAAAAAATGCTTTTGTCAAGCTACAGTTAGTAATTTCTAAAATCAATGTATCCGTGTTTTCGATTTTAGTCTGTTTTGGGAATCCTATGCATCTATGGCATCGCCTTCAAAAAAATAATAAAGTTGTGAAACATTGTTCCCCTGGCCAGGTTGGGGGGCTCCAGATGTTCTTTCATTGAATGCAAATAAAGATTCAGACAAAACTGTGACAGTGAACCGAAATTTCGGAAAAACTTGGATCGGACAGAAGTTCGAAGCGAGACCTCTTCGTTTGTTTTCAACTGTATGATTCGGGAATACTTTGTAAAATTTTGTCTCGGAACAAAGCTCGAATGGAGAAAAATTTGGTACGAAGCGGAAATGTGAGGTAACGGGCAGCCCGAGGCCCTGGGCGGTCGCCCGATTCGCCCACCCCTTGCTACGCCTCTGTATAGGGGCATATCTCTCTGTGCTGGAACAAAAAAAAAGGAATTTAGGAAAAAAAGATTTTTAACCTGCAGAAATCCAAAAAAAAAGGAATCAATGGTAAATAATTCATTGAGTACACATTATAAATACTGACATCATTGAAATAGTGAAACACTATTTCTACTGCGCTAGATAATTTGCAAAACACATCTTCAATGCATACCAAAAATCTCCTTCAAAAAAATGTACATGAAGGTGCAAAAATATTCATTAAATTGAGCTCTTGTGTCAGCAAATGTGCATACATGATTTTTCTGATCATGATAATTCAGTTAGTTATAAACTCACATTTTTAGCATTGAAAAGAGTGTTTGTTCCTTGTAACGCCGAAACACGTGTATGCCGTTTTCCTGCTCATTTGCGTTTAATATGTTTTTTCATATGCTTTTTTTCATTACATAAAGGTATTTATTTTCTTTTTTCAAACTTATATTTAAATTGAAAAATTGTTTTCTTATTTTTGTTAAAACTTTTTTTTTATAAATATCTATCTACTGTCCGACCTCGAAACCCGCGCCTAGCACCGTTGAACGGTTCTATTTTAAAAAGGCAGGTAGCTTGATTACGAAAATGCACGGTGGCAGCAATTCTACTTTGTCCGATATCATTTTATTTTCATAGACCTGATAAGGAAGAGAAATTTAAAAAAAAACATCAAGAGTATTGACAAGAATCGATCAACACCTCAAATAAACGAATCCAACAACGAAAAACAAAACAAAGAAAAATCCCTTCCCATTCCTTATCTCTCTTATCACAATCACCTCTAGTTTCAACAGCTATGTAACTTCAGAGACGAAGGAGCAGTTTGTCTGGAAAATGGACCTAGTGTTTCAGTTTTGCGTATAGAGTTAAGACTTGAAAATTGTCTAAATTTGAGTGATTAATTTCTCCTATTCTAATTGACGGAGAGAAATGTGCCAAAACTGTTCTTTTTCAGAAAAAAAACCCTTTTCATCAATGTATAATGTTATGGGATGGAGGAAAGTTTTCCCCCCTCAATAATGCCGGATGCACTGAAAATGAAACTAATTCGTTTAAAAATAACTAATTCGAAATTTAGAGTTCGGCCTTCGAAGTGCATTTCACGGGGATTTCACGGGGGTTCGAATTTTTGTGCCAAGTTTCAGGTCTGTAGGTGCTGTGAGGGCTTCTAGCCATCGGTTATAAACGCACATACAGAGCCCGTCATCTTTACATATATAACTAGCAGTACCCGCACGGGGATGCCCGTGCATTAAATGGAAATCAACTGAATAAATTTAAATTCACTCCAACCCCGTGAAGAAAAATTATTATGTTCTTTAATTCAAATGTGGTCCACAACCTTTTTAATTCCACTAAAGGTCCTAAGTTAAAGTTTAAAACGATTCGCCAAATAAACCAAAAAGACATCCAGTTAAGTAACAGGAGATATCAATGACTCAAATTTAATCAATTTTCAAGGCTTAACTCTATAGGCAAATTTAAACCACTGAAGAAAGAGCAGTTTGTCTGGAAAATGGGACCTAGTGTTTCAGTTTTGGGTATAGAGTTAAGCCTTGAAAATTGACTAAATTTGAGTAATTATTACCTCCTGTTCTAATTAACGGAGAGAAACGTGCTAACACTTTTCTTTTTCAGAAAAAAACCTTTTCCAACGATGCAATAATGTTTGGTGGGGGAAGTTCCCCCCCCCCCTCAATTATGCCGGATACACCAAAAATGAGACTAATTAATTTAAAAATTACTAATTCTAAATTTAGAATTCGGCCTTCGAAGTGCATTTCCCGGGGATACGTTCGAATTTTTGTGCCAAGTTTCAAGTCTGTAGGTGCTGTGGGGCCACGCTCTAAGGGGCAGGTTCCGCAGAACATTTATTACCTTTTGATAGATTCTCGTCATTGAGCATGAACGATTGGTTTTCGATTGCTCGTTCTCCACGGGGTAGCTCTCGGCAAAATTAAACCCCGTGCCATTTCAAATCGAGCAGAAGGCGGGGCCTAAAGCTCAGTGCTAGAAACAAGCGACAGTTAGCCGCATTTTGTGACCAAAATTTTTCAATTGGCGCCTAGAACTCCAACCCCGGGCCCCATATTAGACCTCAGAAATTTTGCATCGCATTAAAACTCTTTTCCCCTCTACTCATCCTGACTAAGAGGTTTGATCAATAAATTCGTAGAAATAATTTTTTAAATGTAAACAATTTTGTTTTCCAAAAAAGAGTTTCTTTTACTTATGAAGGGCCAGGGGGGAAAAGATGAAAGTGACCAAAAAGCAATTTCGAGAAAAACGAAGAACAAAGTTTGATTTCTCGTAACTCCTTATGTAGTTAAGAGTTTTCGTGCACATTTTCACACGATTCCCATCTTTTTTCCCCCTTGTTGTTCTACCAGATGATATTACTCCTTCATAGCCCCTAGATAGCGTTAATATCTCAAAATTGACGAAAAAGTGACTTTCATCTTTTTCCCCCTGGCCCTTCATATGTTATAGATCTTTTATAATACACTATCAGCGATATGCAGCATTTCTGTTTAATTTTCTTCTATTATGTCCAGATATATAATGTGTTAGATTCATTAAGAATGACAACTAGGTAGTCAACATTTTGACGCTTAGAAATTTATGCTAGGTGCCATCATGACGACTAGATTTAAATTCTTATTTCTAGCACTGTCAATATTAATTTAATTGAAAGTTATTACACTCTTACTTTAAAATAGGTCCATCCAGTTTAGAAATTTTGCGTTGTCTCCATGGAAAATTTACGAAAGAAAGCATTTCCACTCTTTTCTTCATGCCCTGCTGTCGCGGCATTTCAATTATTTTATGTTTATTGAATTAGATTTACGTTTTTATTTATATCCTCATGTTTCAGTTACTTCTCAATGTTTTAGAAATTTTCTGACTTCTCCATGGAAACCGTACGAAAGAAAACACAGCTCCACTCTTTTTATGCACCGCTGTCGCGGCATTTCATTTATTTTTTGTTTATTGAATTAGATTTACGTTTTTATTTATATCCTCATGTTTCAGTTACTTCTCAATGTTTTAGAAATTTTATGACATCTCCATGGCAACCGTACGAAAGAAAACACAGCTCCACTCTTTTTATGCACCGCTGTTGAGGCATTTCATTTATTTTTTGTTTATTGAATTAGGTTTACGTTTTTATTTATATCCTCATTTCTAGCAAATCTAGTCATACATAAAGCACAACTTTAAGAAAAAGTTCTGTTTTTTTGACGTTGATTTTTCAATAGAACAACAGTTTGCGCACAAAGCAATTTTCACCGTTTGCAACAGCTAAAGGCCCGGTTTCCTAGGAGGGAAATCGCCGATCTCTGGCGAGGCGACAGACGCCGCCGCCTTCTGCGCCTGAACCGCAGATTGACGTCGCTTCACGCCACGCTCCAATCATACTGGTTCCGACTCCAGCGTGCGTCACGCCCGGCGTTGGCGACGATTCTAGGAAACCAGCCCTAAAGTGGGGAAAAAGACAAGGAAAAAACACAAGCACACGAGGAGGGAAAGCAATACCTACCACAATGTGTCGCTCCCCTCAGCGTCGGGGGCGGACGCGACTGACGTCTCGGGCGTCGGCCCCGCGACGCGAGGGCCAGCTGGGGGCGGCAGGCGACGGACCCGCAGCGAGCCGGCGGACGCCTGGTACCGCTCGACCGGCCGCCTCCCCCGAGGGCCCGTGGGCAGCGGGAAGGGCGGCGGTGGCGGAAGGGAGCGGGACAACCGGCGCGAAGCCGGCCCAGCGTCCCCTCCGTCCCTTGCAGCCGGCGCACGGCCGCTTGAGCCCGCCACTACGCCGGTTCGTGGAGCGGCGTCCGGGGCTGCCTCCTCCGATTCGGGGTCGGCCAGACGCGGGGATTGGGCTGCCCCCAAATCTGTTGGAGAGAAAAACAAAACCGTCAAAACTCGGTCGGCGTGACGACGCGAAGCGCCATAGGCGGTTCGTACAGGGGGCGGGAGGGGAGAGGGCGACTGCCTCCTCACTGTTCACCCTCAAGAAGCAATGATCGAGTGAGAAACTATTTTGTTTCTCAGTGGATACATTAATTTCACCAAAATAAAAGCTGAAAATTAAAAAAAATCAGACTTTTTACTCGATCAACCAGCGTGGCACGGCCGTAACCAGAGGGGAGGCCCGACGGAGGGTACTTTGTTGGTCCCCATTTATGAGCATTTGTAATCCTGGAGGGATTTTAATAGCTAAACATGTCTTCAATCAACAAGACCACGCAAAAACGGACACGTTCACAGACCCTCTGCTTTGTTGGACGCTCACCAATCTTAGACACGCAGACAAATCATTTCAGGGGAGCTGAGCCGAAAACGTTTAAAGTATAAAGCATTTTGATGAAAACAGAAAATGAAATTGAAGTTTGAAATATTTTTCTTCATTGACGGAGGTGTTACTGAATCACATGCTTGCAATATTTTAGAACATTTGTGCCTTAATATCGTTAATTTTGCTATTGGTTTTACTATTATTCCTAATACCGGGTTTCAATGATGAGTGAACAAACGTTGTCGGTGTTTCTGAAACATCTATTTGCAATAAAAACTAAGAAAACTGAATTGATTAAGACAATCATAAACGTGACATACAGTAAAATAGACGAGTTACGAACGAACCTTTAAAGAAATCAATTTTTTTTTCTTTTAACTTTTTGTCTAATATTTAATTATTTGATCTGAAAACTTTTCTGATTTTGCAACTTTGAAAAGAAAGGAAGGGAAAAAAAAGATTGAAGCTTGAATGAAAAAAATTCGTTTCGAAAATTTCGGAGGGGGCTGCAGCCCTATCAGCTATCCCACTGAGTACGCTACTGAACTCAGTTCAACGATAAATATTTTATTATCACTCCTAAAAGAGGTAATATTGTCAAGGGCATAGCTCAACTTTCCAGAGAAGCAGTTTCTAGTTTACAGATTTTTCATTTATTTTCAAAGGAGGGGGTGGGGGGTTAAAACATTTGATCTTATTCCTTTCCCCCAACTTTTTTTTGCAACACCTGCTATGGAAGCTGCTTTTAATTTCTTTATTATTTCAAATTTAACCTTTTTACTTCCTTTTACGTAGTAAAGGAAGTATTGTGATCGCGAAAAAAAAAATCACTCAAATTTGAGTCTAAATTTTGATTTTGCTCACCCCCGAATGAATGTTCAGTAGTTTTTTCGACCTCTCAGCACGTGCATATGTACCTACCAACATATAAGCAGCCGAAAAATTATTTTCAACCACCCCCGAGTTAATTACGACGAGTTTTCTCGTGATGTCTGTATGTACGTGTGTGCGTATGTATGTATGTGGGTCGCATAACTCAAAAACTATATGTCGTAGAAGCTGCTAGCTTGGTATGTAGGCTCTGAGGATGGTCTAGTTGTGCACCTCCCCTTGTGGTTGCATTTGAATGTTCCCAAGGGGGTGTTTTACCTCTTTTTTGGGGTAAATCAGTGTTAATTTAAATGCAGACTCAAGTGATATGAATTGGCGCGACCACTTGGCGATATGTCGCCAAGTTTTTGGTCGCCAAGGGTTTGACGCCAACTTGGCGACAAATTTGGCGAAAAAATTATTTTTTGAATTTGGGTTCAACTTGGCGCTATTGGCGATATTTTGCGAAAAATTCACTGAATGATATTAAAATCCCCAATAATTAGAAAATTAACCATTGTAAAATAATTTTGCATTGTTTCGTGGCAGATGAGGGGAGTAAATATTTGAATTGTTACCTTGCTCACTCCAAGCACTTTTTTAACACTTAAGGCAACTACTAAGAAATTTACACGTAAAAGGAAGTAGTGTGGGGTCCATACCAGATTTTTTTAAGAGTATGAATGACTGCTAGTGTTATAATGTATAGATGAAACAAAAAGCTTTATTTTGAGAACATGTTTCAGTTCACTGCTCTCTCTCTCCCCCCCCCTCTTCTCCAGAAAAAAAATGCTAAGCAACATGGGTTTTTTCTTCATTTTTAAGGAAATTTGAGGAATTATCAACTTTATTTTATGGTACCATAAATGGTAAAAAATGGTAAGTTACCATAAATGGTAAAAATAATCACTATGAAAAGTTTTATTTTTAAGGTGAATTTCCTTTTCCTGCTCAAGTAAAAAGTGAAATCATAAACATTTTAAGATTTTTAGGACAAAGTTCAAAATTTTAAGAATTTTATGACACTTTTAAAATTTTAGGATTTTTAGGACTACGCCTAACCCTGTTATAATAAAATTAGCGCAATGATAGCAATCATTACTTATTTGCTATTTTATTTCAATAATTGAAATTATTATGCGTTTAAAAGTTTTAATTTTTTTGCTTTTTCATATATTTGTGAACAGATAAATCAGAAGATAAAATTCGCTGAAACTTATTTTACGATATTAATGGAAAACTATAATTGAACACATTACTTTTGTATAAATTTACATAAGCCGCAGCCACGAACTCATAGTTTGTTCAAAAAGCAAGCTGTCGATGACAAAGCTAAATTCTCTTTATTTGCTATGTTCCCACAGACTAAGGAGGGGTACTTGACCCCCCACTGGTGGTTCTCCCCTCGAAAAACGGCTTCGACGAGAAAGCGAAGTAGCTGCAAAAACGTAGCGGATCCGTATTGGCGATTTATTGCCTCTATAAGACGGCCTCAACGCGCTTTTCGCCAAACTTCTAAATGTTGGCTTTTTTGTAATACACGGGCAACGCTTCGCCTCTCGGCCAAAAAGCATAGGATAATGCTACTGTGTCTCGCCAACTCTCTTATACACAGGGGAAAACACAAGCACACGAGGAGGGAAAGCAATACCTACCACAATGTGTCGCTCCCCTCAGCGTCGGGGGCGGACGCGTCCGACGTCCCGGCCGTCGGCCCCGCGACGCGAGCGCCAGCTTGGTTGCGGCAGGCGACGGACCCGCTGCGAGCCGGCGGGTGCCTGGTACCGCTCGACCGGCTGCCTCCCCCGAGGGCCCGTGGGCAGCGGAAAGGGCGGCGGCGGCGGAAGGGAGCGGGACCACCGGCGCGAAGCCGGCCTAGCGTCCCCTCCGTCCCTCGCAGCCGGCGCACGGCCGCTTGGGCCCGCCACTACGCCGGTTCGTGGAACGGCGTCCGGGACTGCTTCGTCCGATTCGGGGTCGGCCAGACGCGGGGATTGGGCTGCCCCCAAATCTGTTGGAGAGAAAAACAAAACAGTCAAACCTCGGTCGGCGGCGTGACGACGCGAAGCGCCATAGGCGGTTCGTACAGGAAGCGGGAGGGGGGGGGGGACGACTGCCTCCTCACTTTTCACCCTCAAGAAGCAATGATCGAGTGAGAAACTATTTTGTTTCTCAGTGGATACATTAATTTCACCAAAATAAAAGCTGAAAATTAAAAAAATCAGACTTTTTACTCGATCAACCAGCGTTGCAAAGCCGTATCCAGACGGGAGGCCCGACGCCCCCCCCCCCCCCGAAACCCGAAATGTTTTATAATGTAAAACAGAAAAAAAAAGTTTTTTTTTTTAATTTCAAGTGGCAAAAAAAAAGTTTTTTTCTCTTTCAACTATTAAACGAGTAAAAATTTGAAGTACAAAAAAAAAAAAAAAAAGAATTTAAATTTTCATTAGCTGCTAAACAAACTTGAAAACAAGACTCATTAGCACTTCCAGCTCTCTTTCCCAAATAAAATCAGGCTCAAGCAAGCTACTTGTCGGTTTGATCGGCGCCCCCTTCCCCCATAAAACTCAGGGGCGGCTCCTCATTATGGGCCAGGTGGGCCGGGCCCACCCAGAAAAATTGGAAGAAAAAAAATGCCGAATAAAATATAATCGTTTTGTATTTCAACCAACAAAAAAGAAAAAAACAAAACAAAACATAGGGCACAAAATATATTTTAAACCTTCAGCTCCCCCCCCCCCTCCACATTGCTAATACAGCACAAAAAAGTTTTCAAACTCCATCAATTTTAGCGTTTCGCACCTAAGCCCTTCGCATTAGCACGGCTTTAAGAACGAATTCGTGGGCCAGATCAAAGCGGCCCTCGCCAAGCCCCCGATTTTAGCCAATTCCAATGGCTGAATTAAGAAGAGCAGTGAGAGATAACGCCCCATTGTAACAATCGACAAGTGGGCATTTTTTATCTGGCCCAAAATTTCCCTTTGTCCCTAACCGAAGCGGTGGAGAGGGAAGTGTCCCTCACTGGTTACAGAGGAGCGGGGAATGTCTGGCCCCTGTTGTTAGGGAGAAAACTTGCTTTTCATTCCGCTCTCCTGGTTTTTCTTTTATTGATTTTTATAACACGTCTTTTTTTTTAGTCTTTCTTTTTTAATTTTCAACACCTATTACTAACAGGCATAGAGATTGCCAGTTTCATTACCCCCCCCCTCACCTAATTGTAATACAATGCATGCATATTTTATTTATTAATTTGCGTTTGAAATTCTTATTCTCAAAATTTTTGTATGAAGACTTTATTTTTGATTTAATCTCATTTGTCGCAGTGTTGTGTTAATATATTAAAAAGTCTGTAAGTATTGTATGAACTCTAGGAATTTGTCATCCTGCCGGGTGTGACATTATAAATGCTTGGAGAAGTGATAAGTATTCTTAAGCTCCAAATGCTACATTTATTTAGCCGAATCATGACTGCATTTATATCCAGGACTAACGAGAGGCTAACCCCCGCCCCCTAAAATATCAATGAAGTAGTCTGCCCCCCTCCCCCTCTTTGATGATCTTCCCTACAAATAATATTATCACACTCAAAGGGATTTTAATGTCCGAAAAAACACTTAGATGTTGAATAAAAAGTTTGCTACTGCGCATTTTTTCTTATATCTTATGACAAGTAACATTAACCTTCTACTACAAATACACTAAAGCAGTAACCAGAAAAAACAAAACTTAAAACATTGAACATTCAAGAAAATATTGAGTGGATCAAAGTCTACTGTATATAAAAACTATATTCAGCTTAAAATGTATAAATGAATACATTTATTTTGTAAATTATTATTATTTTACAAATTGCTTCATAATTCAAGAAACACGTGGACATAAAATTTCGCAACATTTAAAAACTATATTTTGCAATATATTTTCCTGAAGGTTTATAATATATGAAATATTAAATACTGTTTAAAAGCAATGTAGTTAAATTAAAAATTTCTATCAAAGTTTAATAACGGTACCTAATGGTTCTGAAAAACTAGGCGTTCTACAAGATTTTTTATTTCTAACATATGAGCATATAACACGTTACTATGACTGTCAGTCAAATCATGTATCCGAAAAGGTTATTAACAGTTAAGCAAATATTCTGATAAACATAATTAAATTAGTCAGTTATCCGTGTTTTAATTTTAATGGTATTCGAACCGGTAGTCAAGATCCTTTAATTTTGATTATATTGTAAGAAAAATAAGTGTTTTAATATTGTTATGTACTCTTTGTGTATTTCCTGAAAATAATTCGATTCATCTCATTACAAGTTTGAGTACGACCATAGGTAAGCGAGTGGGACCATAACTGGTCCAACTCCAGTGTATTCCAATTTATTTAAAAACATATACATGCATAAAAATTGAAAGTATCATAGCTATAAAAGTGACATTTTAAAGTTCTAACACCGTTAGGATTTGTTTTTTCATGAACTAAAATTGCAACATTTGTATCCAAATTAAAAAAAAAAAAAATGTAAGCATGCCTAGATCTAGTCATTTACTTTATGACTTCCTTAATTTGATGGAGGCTTTCAGAAAGTCATGGTGCAGATTGTCGAAATTTTTAGGGGGAGAGAGGGGGTGTTTTTAGGCAGAAATTTTCTTTTTCTTTTTGAGTGTAGTCCCGTAATGTTTGAGGAGATGCGCCGCCTTGAGGCGTGACACTTTTGACGTGATGAATATTTTCACTGTCCGAAAATGGCAAAATTATGAGAGAAACATTAGTGATATTTTGAAAGTCGGTCGTCTGTGGAAAACATTGTCAATTAGTATTACATTGATCGCTTAAGGCTGGTGTAACATTTAAAATATAAAACCTATGTATCAAATCAAATGTGAGATAATTTTGCAATGCAAATTTGTATTAATAAAATTAAATATTATTTTAAGTCGCTCAGCATTAGTTTACTAACTGTTGTTTCCTTCATTGTATCTGTGTAAGCATTAGTGGGGAAAGATATAATTGCGGGCCCACCCACTAAGTTAAGGCACGAGCCGCCACTGATAAAACTTATAAAACTTACACCACTCAGATTCTTACCCCCTAATCGCCGGGCCCCTAGTTTCCGACTAGGCTGAGATTGCTTCTCATTGCCCTGATTCAATTTAGAGGGTACTTTGTTGGTCCCCATTTATAAGCATTTGTAATCCTGGAGGGATTTTAATAGCTAAACATGTCTTCAATCAACAAGACCACACAAAAACGGACGCGTTCACAGACCCTCTGCTTTGTTGGACGCGCACCAATCTTAGACAAAAGTTACTTCAAAAAAATTCTGTTTGCAAATGCTTAAAAACCTTGAAAACTGTTAAATGTAGCTGTAAACCTTGAATTTTAAAGTTTCTACCACAAACGGAGGGGAGGTGGGCATCAAGTTGAGCGAAACTCAGCAGCTCCTTGATTAAAAAAAAATATTCTGCGTAATGCAAAAATCATATTCCAGCATTTTGTGGCATATTTTAAAAAATATTTTTTTGTGATTCACATGTTTCATTTCTGACTATTCATTAAATACCTAATTCAGTATTTTAGAAGTTACTTTGTAATTGATTCCTTTATTAATATGTTAAGCACGAGAAAAAATATTACCCTACCTGTATTCTTTTTCGTTTTCTGCAGTACTAGTGATTGAAAAAGAAATTGTCGTTATAAGTATTTTTCAATATCTATTTTTAATCTTTAAAAGATGTCTTTCAAAGTTTTAAAATTTTCGTAAGACAGTCCAATCAGCTATTAAAACGTCAGACTGGAAAGTGCAAATGAAATGCTATAAAGAATTTTAACTGGTTCTAGAGTCTTTAAAAATCATTAAATACCTTTTTGAAACTCCTTCAAAAGTGCTTCAATCCTATTTCTTATCAAATAATTAAACTATGAATTAACTAAATGGCCAGAATATTACTCTCGTTAATTATTTTTTAAATCTCTACACTATTTCTTTTAAAGAATTTTGTGTTTTAAGCTATTGCATGGTTATTTTATGTTACTAAGTGCTATGTCTGTCGGTGAGTTGGGGAACTGATCAAAAACTACTATGTAACTATAGTGAAAACCGATGTAATCAAGTGATAATGTGTTAATTTTTTCTCCTCCCTTGTCCTTCCTCTCTGTCGCTTAATGTTAATCGTTTGTTAAACTAAACATTTTTTTATGCTTTGATTAGTCTTAATTTGCAAAAGATTGCAGAAAATTTATGAGATTGTCGTTTGCCTACTTTTCCAACATGTTTTTGAAGTCCTAATTGCCCCATGTAAGGCCTCAAAATGCAGAATTTTAAAACTTTTTTTTAAAACTTTGCCCGAGGAAGAATCCCCCGGACCCCCTAAAATTACAGATATTCTACCCCACTTAAAAAAGTTCTCATTGCATATCTCTCTGGATACCCTTACCTCCAATAAAGGTCAGTTCAAGAAAATTTTAAGAATAAAGAAATGAAAAAAAAAAAAAAAACACACACACACACACCCCAAACATCGGGGGGGGGGGGGGGTCAGCTAGAAATTAAACTCATAGCACACACAAAAATGTGTGTTTGGGCAATGTGCGAAACTGGGCCCCTCCCGAAATTTTTTTTTTGGGCACGGCCTTCCCATAACACAAGCTCTTTTTTTCGCACTATCTCTCAGTAAATTATCAAGAAAACTAAAGTGTGAAAGACTTGCGGATAATCTGCACCCCAAATGAAATGAGGGACAGGGGGTTCAAGCAAACCAAGCACTGCGACCAGAGCTCTATTGTACCAGACCTCAAACGGTAGCCTTAAAATAGACAAGGGGCTGAAGCAAAGTTCAGCTAACAAACAGAAATGTCCATGAATCTCCCAAGGTTCAAGCAAATGACGACCCTAGGTGTTCAAACCTACATGCAGAAAACGATTCGCAATCACACAGGATGTGAGCAACAGTTTGATCATGAAAGAATCAATCACTGCAAGTTGGATCATTACTGACGCCCACTACAGTGACATAGGCGGATTTAGGCTGTGAATTCTGGGGGTGCAACAAACCGAGGTCCCCCCCCCCTCCCCCGGAATTCCCGGAGGGTTCGTTTCAGAAATGAATTAGAGAAAAGTTTAAGCGGTGATATATTTTCCCCGAATAGAAATTAAAATATAGGATCATCATCAGAACGCTCGACGTGACTCACCTCGCGCTGCTTCATCATCATCTGCTGATGATGTAAATCTGCCTTCTGCTCTGCTGATGATGCTGCCTTCCACATCATCATCAGCAGATGATGTGGAAGGCAGCTTCCTCGTGCGCCTCCTGGGGGCCCTGGGCCCTCGTGTGAAAGGGCCAGCATCTGAAAGAAACCCGCCAAAATTTTGTTCTCGCAATCACTCAAAACAAAAAAACTACAACAATAAAACTTTGAACCTAAGTAACCCTGAATTAGGGTTTTATTACACAACCCTTTCATCTCCCAAGCCCTTCAAGTGTCATTTTGGTACTAATTAAAAAGCGATAGCTTCGTGCATAACATAAATAAAAAACAAAGAAACGTTTAAAAGCAGAAATAAACAGATTAAAAGTTTTCAAGGCAATCTCTTCAATCTTAATCAGAGGGTTCAAATTTACGTATTGCTTCCGCAAACACCGAGATCCGATCGGTCCATCTTCTTTCTGTTTTCGCATTTGACCCTTTCTGTCCCAAATTAATTTAGCCATGATTTTTTACATATTTTTGGGGGTTTTTTAGTTGAAGATACATTAAACAACTTTTTGCAGAGTATGAAAATTTTGACATTAAGTAGGGTCTAAGCCCCCCCCCCCCCCCCCCCAAGAAAACTTTCTGATCCGTCAGCCTCTCGACAAAGTACGAGGAGTGGTAGGGGGATTGTGAGGAAAAGTGAAATAGTTAACATAGCTGACCTTTTCAAAATAATTCAAAATAAATGCATAGGAAATTTGTTCTGAAAATTACTGTACATAAAGATTAAATAATGTATTTTAGATGACAACATGCGATAACAATGCGAGAAACATGCGATAACAAACTTCTGCCTTAGCCCTTGCTTAGGGACGGTTACTCACTGCTGTAAATAGCTAGTTCCACATTTTATTTCTGTGCTTTTAAAGTTTTAAACTGGAACCTGCTGCTAGTATTATATTGTGAAAACATTTTAAGCAGGTTGACAGTATCTTTTCATCATTTTTTTCTTCTTTTTAAGTCAAAGTTGTTCAAATGAGAGAGTTCAATGACCGAGTCATGAACGATCCTCTGCTAAGTATATATAAATGATTGACAATTAAATCATATAGTTTAAAAACACTAAAATTGACACTTTTACAGTTAACCAAACTAACATGCACTTAAAGTGAATTTTAACTTATATTCAGTTACAAACAACTGAAACCAGTGCCGTAACCAGACCTTATAGTTTTGGGGAGGGTTTTACCGAATCTATTTCTCGTGAAATCTATAAAGTCAATAAAAGTTGATTTCATGTTCTATTTTCTGTTACCGCATATATTCTCGCGTATAGGTCGAGAAATTTAGCCCAAAAAATGATGTTCAAAGTTAGGGGGTCGACTTATACGCGGGGCAGAATTTCCGAAAATTTTTCCCGAACAACTCTTGGAAAAAAACACTCAAAAACGAGAAGATTTTTCCGATTCAGTTTAAGTATTTTGAACGGACGCTAAAGAAGCAAATACTCATACGTTCTACTGTATTTTTGCATGGTTTGATTGTGAAATAAATAAATATTTACAATAAACAACCGATGCCGCGAAAAGTGTAGGAATTGCCGTATTCGCGAATTTTCCAAATGATGGGGATTTTTTAAAAACAGAATGCAATACGGCTACATCGTAAAATTTTGTTGATAATAATGCAAAATAAAAGCAACAGATAGCAAAAATTGTACCGCAAAATCGAACCCTTACAAGAACCGCGATCGTAAAATCAAACCCTTTACAAAAATCACGATGGCAAAAATCAACCCTTTTTGTGAAAAAGAGTAACGATCAGGGGCGGCCCTAGCAGTTTTGCTGCCCTGGATAAAAATGCAAAATGCCGCACTCTTAAAGTTTGAAAAGAAATAAAATGCTCATAAATACAACTCAATGAATAGATGTTGTGAATTAAAAACAGTGTGACGAAATAAAATCCTATGTTCAAGGTCGGATTTAAACCGAAGATCGCCCAAGATATTTTAGATATAGGGCCTTTTTTGTAGTCCCGAAAACTTTGTTGAAGGCAAAACAGGCCATTTTTGTCCTATTTTTCGCTGTTTCAGAAGCTCTTGCCCCCCCCTTCATACCCCCTTCATACTGTATTTATTTTTACTTTCTTCATTTCTATTGACCTTGGAGGGGAATGAGTATGAGGAGAATGATGCAATGACTATTTTTTATAAAGTATAGAATAGTTGCATTCAGGGAGCCGGGGTTTCTCCCTCGGGAAAAGTTTAGAAAAATAAATCTAAAATTCTCCATTTTAAGGTCTTATAAAGGGTAACTAAGACAACAAAAATCACAGGAGAAAAATAGGCAAACAATACCTTTTATGAGTTATATCTTCTTTTGTAAGTTAAAATCAATTAAAATAAAAATTGTTTGTGCTGGTGGTTCTATAAATCGGTGACATTAATCGACAAGGAAAAAGAACTTAGGAGAAGAAAAGAAAACTGACATTCAAAACATGTTCTTCACAAGTTTCATGACAAAAAAGTTTTTTTTAACCCATTAATACCTAGCGTCCCTTTTTAGGGACGGTCCAAAACGTGTTTGAATTTACCAAAAATGAACATTTCAACCAAATAATACTGTTCAAAAAAAAAACTCCGATATTATTTAAATTCATTATTAACAGATTTCAGCACATAACCATTGTAAAGTGTGTTCAGTCGCCGTGTAACCAGTATACAAAATATCTTTGGAAAAAAAAGTCAGGCATTATAATACATCAACATGCAGTATAGTTTTTAGCCTTTAGTATTAATAATAGTATTAAATACTATCGGCTTTGCTTAATCGAGTGACGGATAAAAACCGCTTTTCCGAACACAATATCCTGGAATAGAATATTTCCCATACCATAGACGCAATTTTAAGATTCTCCGCTTAATCGAATACTATTTCTTGGAATTAACAGTATTCGTTAAAGCGGGGCCCAGTGGCGTACCGAGGGGGGGGCGGCCCGCTCCGACATAGGCCCCCCATTTATTTATTTTTATTTATTTTTTTTTTAAGATTTAATATTTGTCTACAGTGACTCCTTGCCGGGATCCATGTAGGGCGAAAAATACTTAGGCCTCGCTTTGACATAGGTCACAAAATTTTAATTCGTTTTCTTTTTCGCCGGACCTGCCATATGTCATGGTTTAGATCAGTGGTTCTCAACGGGGGCGATACCGCCCCCTGGTGGGCAGTGGGAAGACATTGAGGGGCAGTGAACATATTTTGGGCGGTAGGGGGGCGGTGGACCTAGTTTGGGGGGCGGGTATATTTTGAAATGTGCTTGTAAGGACATGTTTCAGGCATAGGCGGCAGGAAATCTGCTTTTATATCGCCAAGGGATAGCTTTAACATTTATTTTCTGGGGTTATTTCCCGAACCCTGATATTTCTCCTAATGTCATGAAGGATAGCCTAACATTTGCCAATAGCACTTGAATTTCAAAAACAAATTTTGAGGTGAGTCCCCCTTCCATAGCGTAACTGCCTAAATTTGCCAAAAAAGGGTTTTATTGACGTCCATTTGAAAATTTTTCGATGAAGGAAGGGAATCTCGAACTACTTCGCAAATCGTGACCAAACGGAGACTAAAATTGCGTTTTTACGACTTCAGTTCCTAAAAATGACTAAATGAGAGCCACCTGACTTGACAGACCCTTTGTGCCGTTAGAACATCTCAATAGCAACCTAAAGGTAACTAACAATCGCATTCTTCAGAGTTCAAAGTGATAAAAAATTCCGAAGTAAACTCCGGAACCTTTACCATCCTGTCAACATCAACAAAAAAAGTTTAAGTTTGCGTTTTCTATACTTCAATTTCAGAGAATGCTGGAAATAGCTCTGACTCCCTACCGTTGTTAAACTTAGCCTTAAAATAATTTTAAAATTATAGTTAAAAAAAACTAAACAATACGCTCTTAGAGTAAATCAAAATATTTCATGATTTTCCTTTGATTTTCCCTCTCTCTGATTTCCCTTTGATTTTCAAAACTATTGAATTCCGCTAAATTTACATGCACTTATAATACATCAACGCATGCAATATAGTTTAGTCTTTAGTATTAATAATAGTATTAAATATATTACTTTTACATTTGTAAAGAACGTGAATTTTATCTTTTATTAAGTTACATGCATACATACAAACAAACAAGCAAACCCACGTGTGAAACTAATAAAAGCGTATTAATAACTTCAATTTTGAAAAATCATTAAGAGAGACAGACCTCTTTCTCCCACGTTAACGTAACCAAAAATTGCCTACAATTGCGTCAATATTAAATGTTTCACCTGGGGCGGAATCTGAACATAAGTCTCAACACCACGAAACCTAAGATTAAAGAAACTGCATACTTAAAACTTCGTCTTCAAAACTAATTTCGGGAGATATCTCCAGTATCTCGCCACCATCTTTACTCTGATGTCGCCAAAGGTATACTTATAACTCTTGTTATCTTATCTAACCTTCACAGCAATAAATTACTCAAAAAAATTTCTTTGAAATTAACTTATCTTGTAATTTGTAAATTCAACTCATTTCAGTTCTTTTTCGAATGAAAACTTTATTTATAATCTTTAAGGGTGACAGGTATGAGTCATAGTTTCAAGTCTTCGTCCCTCCTGGGGAATTAGAATGTCCGACTTTGTTATTGCCCTTCCACAGTAAAATCCTATATCCGTACGTAATAAATATTGGATGTGTATTGCTTAGTTGTAAATTTAATAAGTGTGCACAATTCACTGTGCACAATGTTTGGGATTGGACTGCTCAAGGAACTATTTGAACGTGGTGTATTTTTCAAAATATATTGGTTTTCAAACAAAAATGTTGAGAGCGGTGCATTTTTATTTCAAACCGTGTTGTTCTCATTTACCTTAAAAATGGTTCACTCATTAAATAGTCCCATTCTAGGCACTTGATTATCACCTTGACACAACTTTTCGGAGGAAAAATATGCTCGGTTTAAAAAAAAAAAAAAAAAACCATATAAAGAAAAAAACCATTAAGCTTTTCTGCTGTATAGTTATTTTCCAGCAATCTGTTTATGTAAAATTATAGAGTTATAAAACGGCCCAGAAAATTGCTTTACCTCCCCTCCCCCGTCCTGTTTTACGCCCGCTCTCATAGTGGGCGTTGAAACAATTTTCAACCCTGAAGGGGGCGGTAGCTATAAAAAGGTTGAGAACCACTGGTTTAAATAAATAAAAAGTTATGTGAATCATGACTTTTTATGCAGGATAATTTGCTCAGTAGCCCTTATCGAGCAAAGAGAGGGCACATGACGTCCAGGGCCCCGCTTTAACATAGGCCCTGAAATGATATCTTTTTTTTCAGTAGACCTGTCGTATGAATCATTATTAGAATGAATGAACTGTTACCTATAGATCATAAATTTTGTTAAGTATATACGTATATATATTTTTTTACACTGACTCGTCCTCGTGTACAAAGGCACATGAGCGCCGGGGCCCTGAATTTAATGGGGACCCCAAGTTTTTAAGTTAATCAAACCTATAAAAATTTTCTTTTGTTTCGATTTCGTTAAGTGCTTACATCAAAGTTTAATGCATTTCAACATTTCATAATTTAAATAATTTATAAAAAAAAAACTACTGCATAAGGGATGCACGCGTATTATAATTTAAAATCACGGTATACAGATAAAATATCTGTTTTGTTTTTGTTTTGTGTAGTGAGACTACGATTGTCTGGATTCAATTCATTCAATACTTTTTAAACAAAATCTTCACTAATAATATAAAGCTGTAGAGTTTGTTTGTTTGTTTGAAGGCATTATCTCAGGAACTACTGGTTCGATTTGAAAAATTCTTTTTGTGTTGAATAGTCCATTTATCCAGGAAGGCTTCAGGAGTTATTGTTATAACTAAAAATAATGTTATATATAGATTTTATTCGAATTCAAGGCAATTTTCACATAAATCGCCAAATACTGGGGTTAAAAATAACTTTCACATATTAATGTTATGTATTGTTGGAAGCAGAAAAGTTCTCAGTCCTATGCAGTTTGTTCCGATTCTCTAACTTAAACACAGCACGAGTTATTCAATTTTTAAATTTGCCTTTTGCAAGGCTTCGCCCGATTTCTTGCAATACTTGGTTCATTAAAACCATCAATAAAAAATAAACTAATTATTCCACAGTTTTGATTTTTCACCATTGGATACAGTGATATTTTTAACCCCAGATTTGATTCGACTTACAGTCGAAGAACCAAGCTTTTATCTTCTAGAAAAAAAGTTAGAAGCGTTTGAACTTTGAGTTCGAAAACCTCTTTTCTGATCAAATTATTAACGTTTTATTGCGTTGCTATGCCGATATATTTTAAATTCATTGTTGGTTCCCTTTTCTTTATTTCGTTTCTTAAAAGCATTTTATTTTACATAGTTTCTAGTTATATTATGATTATAAAAAGGCAAATAATTCCTTTTAGTTCGGTACAATTGCAAAGATTTTAGCCTTTAATATTTAATTGTGACATAATGTAGCAATTTGATATTTGACAACAAACGTGCCTTTTAACTTTCAAAAAAATAGTGGGGAAGACCGCAGATTTTGTCGATCTAGTTTGTTTCGTACTGCTATTGTTTTCTTATTCTTTTGACTTTTTTTTCTTATGTAATAGGTAGGTATAGGTAAGTAGGTTTCAAATGAGTCGAACCTTTTTTTTTTTTTTAATGATTTAAGGTAGTTACTAATCTAACCTAAGTGATGCTTTGTGTTAACAGCTAAGTAATGCTGTTACTGTTCGTAATAAATATGTGGTATTTTAAACTAACTCTTATTGACAAGAGAAGTGGCATATAAAGAACATTATATAGATGAAAATAAAGATTTTACGTAATACTGCTTTTAGTCGATTTATTCTCAAATATTACAGTAAGGGCAAAACATTTAAGCTAGTATAGAAACTAGTAAATTTTCTACACTAAATTAATAGAATCTGGTGAAATTTTGAAATAAGCTCTTCTAAATAATGAAAAAAAAAAATTAATATAGCTTATTGGTCCTCACTCACCAATTACGTAAACTAACTTGGTGCAAGCTTTATGGTAAGAATAAGCATTAAATTTAATTTTAAATTTGGGAAAATAATCAGCGTGAGCTGATTTACAAGCAGAACATTTTCATGCTAATTTTAAAGTAACGTTTTAAACAACATGACTTTATTTATAAAAGAACCTAGACAATAGTTCAATTACAAAAACTAATTTGTGGCTAGACGTTTTTTTCATAAAGTAAAATAAAAATAATTAAATAAAAGGAACACAAATATTCATTATCAAAACATAGAAATGGAATTCATTTACCCATTTCTTAATCGAACACAAAATACTAAACAATTACGTACTCAAATTCCCTAATCTACACCACGCTTACGCTGGCAGAGTTAGGAAATCAACTGAATCGTGTACGCCTGAAAAGTAGGCGGGGCTTCTGCTCTTTTACTGGTGAGTTGTATAGATGCTGTATGCAAATCTGCTTGAAATAACCCATTAATGCCTAGCGTCCCTTTTTAGGGACGGTCCAAAAAAGGGTCTGAATTTCCCCAAAATGAACATTTCAACCAAATAATTGTGTTCAATGAGTACCTTGGTATTATTTCAATTTGTTATTCACAGATTGTTGCAGATAAAAATTGTAAAGTGTGTTCAGTAGCAGTTTTAATATGATCTTTATCAAAAATGACATTGTTCACAATCTCAAGAAAAAAAGCTAAGTTTTCAAAGCTATTCCCCGCTTCCCAGTTTATGTTAATTGCTGATTTTATTTCTTCTTATAAAATGTTTTTTTAAATATTATATCGTAGGCAGAATTTTTTTTAGTAAAAAAAGTATGTACCCTCTGGGGTCTATCGTAACTTTTAAGGGACGCTTTTTCTTTCCTTAATAAAAAAATTATTTTTTACATAATATTTTTTTGATTATTTTTCCTGTCCATTAAACACTGTTTGCAACCAGTATACGAAATATCTTTGAAAAAAATGTCAGGCGTTAATGGGTTAAGTTGTTTAAACGCATTAAATTGTTGCCTTTAAGGTATACGTCATTATTTCAAGCGAAAGAAACTAATTAACTCCAAATATTTGTTTATATAAATCGATGTTAGTTTTTTTTTTTTTTTTTTTTTGCAGTAAGTGGCTCAAATCTGAAGTCAAAAAAATATATATATTTACGAATTTGTTCACCATTTTGTTGCATCGAAGAATATAAAACTTTCGACATGCAGAACAGTTCCTTACCTTTTTATATGTGTTTTTTACTTCCTTTTACGTAGTAAAGTAAGTATTGTGATCGCGAAGAAAAAATCACTCAAATTTGAGTCTAAATTTTGATTTTGCTCACCCCCGAATGAATGCTCAGTAGTTTTTTCGACCTGTCAGCACGTGCATATGTACCTACCAAGATATAAGCCGCCGAAAAATCCTTTTCAACCACCCCCGAGTTAATTACGACGAGTTTTCTCGTGACGTCTGTATGTGCGGATGTATGTATGTATGTGGGTCGCATAACTCAAAAACTATGTGCCGTAGAAGCTTCTAGCTTGGTATGTAGGCTCTGAGGATGGTCTAGTTGTGCACTTCCCCTTGTGGTTGCATTCGAATGTTCTCAAGGGGGTGTTTTACCCCTTTTTTGGGGTAAATCAGTGTTAATTTCAATGCAGACTCAAGTGATATGAATTGGCGCGACCACTTGGCGATATGTTGCCAAGCTTTTGGTCACTTGGTGACCAAAAGCCAAGTGTTTGACGCCAACTTGGCGATATATCGCCAAGTTTGCGACAAATTTGGCGAAAAAATTATTTTTTGAATTTGGGTTCAACTTGGCGCTATTGGCGATATTTTGCAAAAAATTCACTGAATGATATTAAAATCAGCAATATTTAGAAAATTAACCATTGTAAAATATTTTTTGCATTGTTTCGTGGCAGATTAGGGGAGTAAATATTTGAATTGTTACCTTGCTCACTCCAAGCACTTTTTTTTACACTTAAGGCAATTACTAAGAAATTTGCACGTAAAAGGAAGTAGTGTGGGGTCCATACCAGATTTTTTTTCTGGAAACTGTAATGTTGATGTTAATAGAACATAAGTAGAGTATATTGAAATTAAAATTTCTCGGCATTTCATTTACTAGCAGCTTCCTCCCTTCAATACCCACACCAATAATCTCCAAAAGAAAGCTATCTGCCGACTCAATTTTCTCAAGATCATAGCCAACAGCAAAAGCGGCCCTACCTCTAACAATCTTATAATCATCGCCAACTCCCTCATCAGGGGGCTCGTCTACTACGGCGTTATAATTTATAACGCGGCTTGCATCTCTAGCCTCCACAAACTCGAAGTGATCTATAACAGCGCACTACGGTGGGCTTTTGACCTTCCTCAATGGACCCCCCCTCCCAATCCTCTACCAAGAAGTCCAAGAAAACAAAATTGCTGACAGAAGGCACCTTATGATATACAAGTTCACTTTACGCTACATCGCCCTAGATCAGCTGTCGCCCATCTCTAACAAAACCAATGAACTCACCAAAGACCCCAGACTCAAGAAAGACAATCACCATATATTCCCGAAGCTTCACAGTTTTCTCTCAGAAAATCACATACCTCCCACCGCTATAATTAAGAAAAAAGTCATGGAAGACTCTGGCAACATCAAAAATTTTAAAATCGTTTTAGACGGACTCCAATTCCAGAATAAGAACATCAACCAATCCACAGCTACGGCCCTCTTCATGGAATTCCACCCTCCAGGCTCTCGACTCCTTTACCATCAAATCCCACTCAGCGGTGTTCTTCGCCCTCGAAGCTATCCTCGAAGCTTTGCGGACCCTCAATTCCATCACTCTCATTTGGGTCCCTGGTCAGGTCGGGATTACCGACAACGAACGTGCCGATCAGTTGGCCAAGAGGGGCCCTTTCGCAGATTGTTCCACTTATACATCTTGTCCACATCTTTGCGGACCATCAATTCCATCACTCTCATCTGGGTCCCTGGTCACGTCGGGATTACCGTCAAAGAACGTGTCGATCAGTTGACCAAGAAGGGCCCTTTCGCAGATTAATCCACTTATACATCTTGTCCACATCTTTGCGGACCATCAATTCCATCACTCTCATCTGGGCCCCTGGTCACGTCGGGATTACCGTCAAAGAACGTGCCGATCAGTTGACCAAGAAGCGCCCTTTCGCAGATTGTTCCACTTATACATCTTGTCCACATCTTTGTGGACCATCAATTCCATCACTCTCATCTGGGTCCCTGGTCACGTCGGGATTACTGTCAAAGTACGTGCCGATCAGTTGACCAAGAAGGGCCCTTTCGCAGATTGTTCCACTTATACATCTTGTCCACATCTTTGCGCACAATCAATTCCATCACTCTCATCTGGGTCCCTGGTCACGTCGGGATTACCGTCAACGAACGTGCCGATCAGTTGGCCAAGAAAGGCCCTTTCGCAGATTGTTTCACTTATACATCTTGTCCACATCTTTGCGGACCCTCAATTCCATCACTCTCATCTGGGTCCCTGGTCACGTCGGTATTACCGTCAACGAACGTGCCGATCAGTTGGCCAAGAGGGGCCCATTCGCAGATTGTTCTACTTATACAGCTTGTCCACATCTTTGAGGGCCATCAATTCCATCACTCTCATCTGGGTCCCTGGTCACGTCGGGATTACCGTCAAAGAACGTGTCGATCAGTTGACCAAGAAGGGCCCTTTCGCAGATTGTTCCACTTATACATCTTGTCCACATCTTTGCGGACCATCAATTCCATCACTCTCATCTGGATCCCTGGTCACGTCGGGATTACCGTCAAAGAACGTGTCGATCAGTTGACCAAGAAGGGCCCTTTCGCAGATTGTTCCACTTATACATCTTGTCCACATCTTTGCGGACCATCAATTCCATCACTCTCATCTGGGCCCCTGGTCACGTCGGGATTACCGTCAACGAACGTGCCGATCAGTTGGCCAAGAGGGGCCCTTTCGCAGATTGTTCCACTTATACAGCTTGTCCACATCTTTGCGGACCATCAATTCCATCACTCTCATCTGGGTCCCTGGTCACGTCGGGATTACCGTCAAAGAACGTGTCGATCAGTTGACCAAGAAGGGCCCTTTCTCAGATTGTCCCACTTATACATCTTGTCCACATCTTTGCGGACCATCAATTCCATCACTCTCATCTGGGCCCCTGGTCACGTCGGGATTACCGTCAAAGAACGTGCCGATCAGTTGACCAAGAAGCGCCCTTTCGCAGATTGTTCCACTTATACATCTTGTCCACATCTTTGCGGACCATCAATTCCATCACTCTCATCTGGGTCCCTGGTCACGTCGGGATTACTGTCAAAGTACGTGCCGATCAGTTGACCAAGAAGGGCCCTTTCGTAGATTGTTCCACTTATACATCTTGTCCACATCTTTGCGGACAATCAATTCCATCACTCTCATCTGGGTCCCTGGTCACGTCGGGATTACCGTCAACGAACGTGCCGATCAGTTGGCCAAGAAAGGCCCTTTCGCAGATTGTTTCACTTATACATCTTGTCCACATCTTTGCGGACCCTCAATTCCATCACTCTCATCTGGGTCCCTGGTCACGTCGGGATTACCGGCAACGAACGTGCCGATCAGTTGGCCAAGAGGGGCCCTTTCGCAGATTGTTCCACTTATACAGCTTGTCCACATCTTTGCGGACCATCAATTCCATCACTCTCATCTGTGTCCCTGGTCACGTCGGGATTACCGGCAACGAACGTGCCGATCAGTTGGCCAAGAGGGGCCCTTTCGCAGATTGTTCCACTTATACAGCTTGTCCACATCTTTGCGGACCATCAATTCCATCACTCTCATCTGGGTCCCTGGTCACGTCGGGATTACCATCAACGAACGTGCCGATCAGTTGGCCAAGAAGGGCCCTTTCGCAGATTGTTCCACTTATACATCTTGTCCACATCTTTGCGGACCCTCAATTCCATCACTCTCATCTGGGTCCCTGGTCACGTCAGGATTACCGTCAACGAACGTGCCGATCAGTTGGCCAAGAGGGGCCCTTTCGCAGATTGTTCCACTTCTACAGCTTGTCCACATCTTTGCGGACCATCAATTCCATCACTCTCATCTGGGTCCCTGGTCACGTCGGGATTACCGTCAACGAACGTGCCGATCAGTTGGCCAAGAGGGGCCCTTTCGCAGATTGTTCCACTTATACAGCTTGTCCACATCTTTGCGGACCATCAATTCCATCACTCTCATCTGGGTCCCTGGTCACGTCGGGATTACCGTCAACGAACGTGCCGATCAGTTGGCCAAGAAGGACCCTTTCGCAGATTGTTCCACTTATACAAACTCGCTGCCGAAGATGTCGTTACCTTCCTCAAAAACGAAAACCGAAAAAAGATAGCAACCTCTTGGATCAACAGCAAATACTGCTCCCAAATGCCCCACCTGAACAATATCACGAATTATTTCGACAAAACCCCTATACTATACTACACTGCAACGTTTCTTGACAAAAACATCGTGACGTCAGCGTGACGTTAGCCTATGAAAAACGAGCTAGATAAAACGTCCCCGCCTACTTGGCGAATTAGAGGAGACCGCTGACTGCTTGTGAGCTCTTATTGGCTCCGCCCGTAGTGACGTTCAGTGTCAAGTTAAGTTACTTTCTAGTATAAAATGCAACGTTTCTTGACAAAAACATCGTGATGTCAGAGTGACGTTAGCCTATGAAAAACGAGCTAGATAAAACGCCACAGCCTACTTGGCGAACAAGAGGAGATCGCTGACTGCTTGTGAGCTCTTATTGGCACCGCCCGTAGTGACGTCACTGCCAAGTTAAATTGCATTCTAGTATAATAGAAAAACCTGTCCTCCTGTCCCGCCTTCGCACCGGTTCTCTCTAAGTCAGCAAAATCCTGCATCGTTTCAACTGCGCTGGTTCCCCTTTATGCCCCTTCTGCAATAACATCGAAACCATTATTGAGCAATGAGCATTTCATGCTCTTCTGTCCCTTCCTCTCCCGCTTCCCTCTTCCTCTCTTTCGGAGCCTCTGCCTTCCAACTTTCTGTAGTGACCTTTCTCTTGTTATCGACCGCATCTGCGCCAATCGTTCCTCGATTCGAGCCTTCTCCGGCTTCATTTCTCGCTCTGTGCGCTTTTAGCCCCCCAGTATTTTTTTTTCTTCTTTCTCTGCCCTCTCCCCTGGTTCGGAAGCCTTCCGGCCTCCTCTTTCGCCTCTTTTCGTCGTGTTCCTGCTGCGGTATAAGTCTCCCCTCGCGAGACAGACACAGACCACGTAAGTCCCCTTCAATCAATCAATCAATCAATATTGAAATTAGATAAAAAAGATGCCAAAAATACAATTTTAGCTAACTTTTATTCACAAATTAAATATGTTTTTCAGTGGAATGCGTTAAATAATATGCAAAAAACTAATTTCAGCCGAAAAATAACGATCTAGAAATCTTTCAAAGTCTTCATTATTGTTACTCGTTTAGAGTCATTATTATTACCGACATGTTGCTGTGTTCCACCGCACATAGCACGTAACACATACTACCACAACACTACACACACATAAGGCACAAGTCAGAATTAAATTTACGCCACAAAGAAAAATGACTAACATCTGCGACGAGTGATCAGTGTTTCTTTCAGGCATCTCTCCGGGGGGCACTGCCCTCCCGGAGAAAGTCAACTGCCCCCCCCCGAGGGAAACTCAGTTTGCCCTAGCATGCAAAAAATAAATAATTACAGTAAAAATAATCAAAAATAAGCAAGTAAATATTGAACAAATAAATATAAAATTGTAACGAAAATTTTAAACATACATCATGGGGGGAGGGGGGGGGCATCAAAGGTGGCCTTCAGTTGCATTCTAGAATATCAATTTTGCAAAATTACCGGGGGGGAGGGATTTGAACCCCTTCTTTTTCCCTTGAAGTCATTAAAAATCGCCTACAGTTTTCTGTTTCGTTTTTTCGGGAGGGGGTGATTTCCAGGGAGAGTGCTGAGCTACATCGATTTTCACAATGTTATAAAAGAGTCTACAAATGTGTTTTTAGGATATCAATTTAAAACATTTCTCAGAAATTATTCGTAAACTCCATCCGTTTACAAACGTCGTCAAAGACATGGCTTAAAATTGCCTAATCATGACTTCAATTTCGAAAATGTCTTAGAAGAGAAAATCAAATCTCTTTTCTTTTCCTCTACTATTACTAAATATTGTCGATAATTGCATTTTTATAACTAAAATTTCAAAACTTTTTTTGGGTGGAGGGGGGCATCCGCACTCAATTCTTATCTATTTTTTCTCAAACATGGCGTATAATTGCATTTTTTGGTATTTCAATTTTGGAAAATTCTAGGAGGAGAGTGTGGACCCGTTCCCTTCGCTTTACGTCCAAAGTTGGTTTGGGCTTCCAAGATTAAACTTCGAAAATTTTAAGAGGGAAAATCCTAAACGCATCCTTTTCTCTTATGAAATCAAAATGCACCAAAACTGCCTTTCAAGATTTCAATTTCAAAAACCTTTCCACTTTCGTACCACAATCTACAATTTTGTTTTCATTTTCCTGAGGTTCCCTGCCAAACCCTGTTCATTTCTCTAATGTCACTTGAGATGACCAGCAATTGTTGTATTAGGCCTTCAATTTCAGAAACATTCTGGGGGATCTCCTCCCCTCTTCAATATCATCAAAAGTGACCTACAATTGCATATCTAGAGCTAAGTTTCGAAGGTAGGGTTTTGAATTGCATCTCTTGTACATAACTTCATCAAAGATCGTCTATATTTGTGCATTTAGGGCTCCAATTTGAAAATTTTCCTGGAATTGTGCTTCCAAATTCCTATGAACGTTGTTAAATTTCGTAACAAAAAATCGTTTAGGACTTTAGTTTCGAAAATTTGGGAGGGAAAATCCTTTTAGGCTCAGGATTTGATTCATCTTATTTCTACTTCTCTTTTTTCGTTTTTAAAACATAATCCATGCTATGCGTGCTCTTCATTCATTTTAGTAATAATCGTTTTCTAATTTTAGAAGCTGGATCCACTCTCTGTTTGCCAACAAAGATCTATACAACTATGTGTTCAAAAAATTGAGGGTCATCAAAACCTCATACCCCTCCTCACCCCTGTCAAGTGTATTTTATATCATAATGGACTCGGTTTTTCTATCTATTGCCCTTATATGGGAATGGAATAAGGAAATTATTCTCAGAAACATTGGAAAACAAACAAGTTTTTAAAACATACATCGCCCCTTCCGTACATGGGGATTTATTTAGGAAAGGGTCAAGCCAATTATTTAGGCAAATTTACAAATTGATATTTCAAAATGTTAAAGTTTTTATTGAGAGAAGGTAGTTTTCAATTTATTTCGGAGGGGAGAGACGTAGTCCACATTCACTCCCTTGGCAAATGCGGATCTTGCTTCTGGTTTTGTGGGAGGTCATTATCAAACAGGTGGGGGAGGGGGGGGGGGGGCAATTTTATGTCTTAATTGGGGGGGGGGTCAAATTTATCGAAAAAAAGTCCCCGAAATGCAATTTTAGGCCACCCCCATGATCCCACCCCTCCGGATTTTCCAAGTGTCCCCCCCCCCCCGGAGCAAAATGTCCGAAAGAAACACTGCGAGTGATGGAATCGATCCCGAGCCCTCCTTAACTGCAGCTTTCAAATTTGAAGTTTTTTTCTCTTCCCAAACATATTCTAAACGTGAGAAATGCTTTTGTAAAGAAGTTCCTTTCTACCACTAAATAAAAGAAATTTAATTCATCACCTCTACATTCTCTTATTTACTTAATTTTTATTACATCACATGTTCTCAAAGTCATACATCTATTCTTCACTCTAGGTATAACAAAAAAAAAAGGGCGAACCAAGACGAAGCTATCGGAATGAAAGGAAATATCTGAATGTGTGAGGACAATACCAAACTAGAAGCTTCTATGGCATATAGTTTTTCAATTATGCGACATTAATACGCACATACGCACAAACATACGTACGTACAGACGTCACGAGAAAACTCGTCGTAATTAACTCGGGGGTGGTTGAAAAGGATTTTTCAGCTGGTTATATGTTGGTAAGTACAAATGCACGTGCTGACAGGTCGAAAAAACGACTCAACATTCATTCTGGGGTGAGCAAAATCAAAATTTAGACCCAAAGTTGAGGGAAAATTTTTTTGCGATCACAATACTTCCTTTACTGCGTAAAAGGAAGTAAAAAACAGGGAAGGGGCCTTCTTTTGTTTAGCTGCCTACTTTTCCTATTTAGTAATCCGGCCCTGCGTGGATTGGGTAACTGCGAGCGGCACATTTTCGTCACGAAAGGAACAGGAAAAAAAAAAAAGGAACGCAGAGCTTAACCAGGCCCCGGAGGAAGTTAAGCAGCCTATTCCTTAACATACACAGAACCCTTACTCAAATTAGCATCACAGCAAATATGGTGATAGAAGGTAGAAACACCCATAATTCATTTTTTTATTCATTAAATTAAAAAAAAAAAACGGCCCTCGGGGGACCGGCCCTTCTGGAATTTTCCCAAACTCCCACATAGCCAGTCCGGCCCTGTCTGTTACCAAAAAAGAGTAAACACTGTCTATAAACCTCGTTAAAATGACCTTCGAGGGAGCTTCAAGATCATTTTGTCTTCACCGGAGTTGGTCTTATCCGATGAAAAATAGACAGCAACCAGGACAGGGATCGGAAATGCAGTTCATCCTTGCAGTAGTAGTTCATTTTAAGTGGGTTCGAATTTCCGAGGTTCGATTGTAAAAAGTTGAAGCACCGCTTCCAGTAAGCAGAGAAGTTTCTTCAGAGGAATCAACAGCATACACAAAAGAGTATTTGTGATTTGGTGACTCGTAATCACTTAAATTCAAAGCTTTATAAAGAGTTTCCTACATACAGGGTGTCCACTCCAATCGTGGACCAATAGCTAATTTCTAAACCGTTAGAGATAAGCATAGAGTTTATTTAGGAAAAAATCTCCAAATTACGAAAGGAATTTTGGGTCTATTCAATGTTTTTCAAAAAATCAAATTTTGAAAGAGTTACGAAATTTAAATTTTTATACAGCCCCCCAGTCCTATCAATCATATTTAGTAAAACATTCTTGACACTGTAACGTTTAAAACTAAAAAAAAATCACTCTTCTACCACAAAAATTGACCGAGTTATGACGTTTTGAAAAATCAAGATTTTGCATTGTTTCATGACGTCATCGAGAGATCGCTTAAGGGATCGTATGCGAAATCCTTCAAAATCTTGATTTTTCAAAACGTCATAACTCGGTCAATTTTTGTGGTAGAAGAGTGATTTTTTTTTAGTTTTAAACGTTACAGTGCTAAGAATGTTTTACTAAATATGATTGATAGGACTGGGGGGCTGTATAAAAATTTAAATTTCGTAACTCTTTCAAAATTTGATTTTTTGAAAAACATTGAATAGACCCAAAATTCCTTTCGTAATTTGGAGATTTTTTCCTAAATTAACTCTATGCTTATCTCTAACGGTTTAGAAATTAGCTATTGGTCCACGATTGGAGTGGACACCCTGTATATGGAGGTGAATAAGTCGTTTTACGTGTAAGTATTAGAACATGTTTGTGTGAAAACGCGAATGTATTTAATATTTTACAGCTACCACTTTTTTTTTCTCTTCAAATGACTAATATAGATAAGATGACTCGTTGGACAATTACTTTCAGCAGTTTGACGATTTGTAAAATCTTGGCTGCAGTTCCTCCTTAATTGTCGAGGAATTGACGATAGAAAAAAGCATGCAAATGTGCTATTTAATTCCGAGACGTATAGAGTCCCAGGTCAAAAGGCCTATCCTAGTACAGTAGTTTATGTTCTCGAGTGGACGTGCATATCCTCTAGAATGCAAGTCACGGCAGCATGTTTGACAAGGTGTTTCTGCTCGTTTTATGATCTATGCTATAGTAAGAGTTTTTTAACTTGCTCCCCAAAAAAAATGAATTTCCCATTCTGATACACGTGGTGTCTCAAAAGTTGCTTTTAATCATCAGTTGATCACCATTATAATATTAGTCTCCTGGGATAAAATATTTATATTTTAAAATGACAACATTCGTCTACAAGTGAAAAAAAAGAAAAGATATCTTCCGAATTTTTTTTACAGAATTGAAAATAATTGGGACAGTTTATGTTATCTCTAGGCAAATCATTATTCTTACCGAAAGATACCAGCTTAATGGGAGGATTATCTCATTTAGTTTCCCCAAAAGTCGCAAAATTTTTCAAGAGTGAACTTTTTCCTATGATCCAAAATTTTAAAACTTGCTGGATTTTGTAAAATAATTTTATAATTTCCATTTTATCAATTTTAAAACAAGCCGTATACTTGCGTCGAAAAATATTTTGATATGGGTTAGCAAAATAGTATTTTAGCAATTTAAAGCAACTACTTAAAGAGTATCAAAGTATAAAGCAGTGAGTAACAGCCTCTAAGCAAGGACTAAGGCAGAATTTCACATTAGCTACCAGTTTTTTTTTTGGTTCTCTTTGCTCTATAGGTGAATTTTTGCCTTCAACTCAGTTACTTTCGTATTCCATGCTGATGAGTGCATAATAAGCACGAAACTGCAGTCCATGGATCAAAATTACCGAGTTGGAGATGTATTGCAAGTATCAAAGTATTTTCTGACGATAATTAACCTAAAATTTGATGTTAGCACAGTCTCAAAATGACTAGCCTCTCCCCCCCCCCCATCAATCTTTCTGTTCATGCTAAACTTGGTAAGTAGATCTTCATTCAATTTAGGTTGCCGACCGCTGCTCTATACTACGCATCAGTTTCAGTGCTGGAAATGGTGCTTAATTTGCATTTAATAGGCTACAGATATGCCTTTTTACTTCCTTTTACGTAGTAAAGGAAGTATTGTGATCGCGAAAAAAAAAATCACTCAAATTTGAGTCTAAATTTTGATTTTGCTCACCCCCGAATGAATGTTCAGTAGTTTTTTCGACCTGTCAGCACGTGCATATGTACCTACCAACATATAAGCAGCCGAAACCTCTTTTTCAACCACCCCCGAGTTAATTACGACGAGTTTTCTCGTGACGTCTGTATGTACGTGTGTGCGGATGTATGTATGTATGTGGGTTGCATAACTCAAAAACTATATGCCGTAGAAGCTTCTAGCTTGGTATGTAGGCTCTGAGGATGGTCTACTTGTGCACCTCCCCTTATGGTTGCATTCGAATGTTCCCAAGGGATGTTTTACCCCTTTTTTGGGGTAAATCAGTGTTAATTTCAATGCAAGCTCAAGTGATATGAATTGGCGCGACCACTTGGCGATATGTCGCCAAGCTCTTGGTGACATATCGCCAAGTTGGCGACAAATTTGGCGAAAAAATTATTTTTTGAATTTGGGTTCAACTTGGCGCTATTGGCGATATTTTGCGAAAAATTTACTGAATGATCTTAAAATCAGCAATATTTAGAAAATTAGCCATTGTAAAATATTTTTTGCATTGTTTCGTGGCAGATTAGGGGAGTAAATATTTGAATTGTCACCTTGCTCACTCCAAGCACTTTTTTTAACACTTAAGGCAACTACTAAGAAATTTACACGTAAAAGGAAGTTTTGTGGGGTCCATACCAGATTTTTTTTACTGTCTACTGCCCTCTTATTCTTATTAGGAAACGATTTTGCTCATTTCCCAAAATTTTAAATATTTATTTTTCGTTATTGTAAATGAAATATTGAACCAACAGACTACTGTTTGGGCTTGAATGAAAGCTGATTAAATGTACTGTAATTGCATGCCCATTTTTTGTCGTATAGAATAGGAATTTCTGTCGATATTTGGTCCAAAATATGATCAAAGCATATTTTTTTCACTTTTCGCAAAAAAACTCCATTTTTCAAAGTACGATATCTCCTAAATTATTGGTCCTACAAAGCCTAACTTGAGCTTAAATTGTTGCAAATTTAGTGTTCTTTAAAATAGGCATTAAACATGTATCATCAAAAGTTGCATAGCTTAGGAGTTATAAAGGAAAACTGAAAAATGTCCGAAAATTTCGCAGTTTTTCGTGAGTTTCGCAGCGAGCACAGGTTTTAGAAAGGTGCAAACTTAGATTTACACTACCCTAAAGGACCCAAACAGCATATTAAAAAGTCAGAATTACATCGTGATTTGCGATTTTAGCTCTTTGTTTTTTGCATAGATTGACTGGACTAAAATGCCACCCCTCGCTTTGCTTCAACACATCTGGAGGGAGGGTTTTTTGTTTTTTCAAATGTGCATGGAATACTTTGCCCTCTCTCCGCCCCCAAAAGAATCGAAATGACGGAACTGAAGCCCATCCCTTTGTCATGGAGCCTATATCAGCATTTATTTTTGTCAATGTTTACTTGTTGACTATTTCTACCAGTAAATGTGAAAACGGAACGCGTTGAATTGAAAATTCCCTCGTCTTCACACATTGCATGTTCTAGTTCCAATCGCTAGTAATCTTGACAACCTTGGCTACATAGCAATAGGGTTGATTTTCATACTTCTATCTTCTACTCTGTACACGGAAACAGAGATGCAAATGCAACATATATTGGCTGATGCTGGGCAATAATGGATGGAACCTCGATTGGGGAAATTGAACACTGAACAGGTTAGCAAGTAGCTTTACCCGTTTTACACTAAGGACATACTATACATGTATTACGCTCAATCCATATGTAATCATGCAGGAAAATAAAACAATGTTGCGCACTATTTTAGATTTTTATAACTTTTTACCTGTTAATTAACTGTTATATTGGGAGTCTGAAGAAACGGTTGAAAAAATGTTGAACCTTTCAAGTTTTTTTTTTTTTTTTTTGACAACCACTTTTCAGTAGGTGTGGAAGCGACTTTTCATGAAAAGAGTACACTTTATAAAGATGCTTAGAATTTTTTTTACCTATGAACATATCAAAATGATTTAAAAACCATTTGATTGAGCAGAAAAATGACCTAAATTTGTATTGCAATTATTTTTCTGATAATTATTAACAAATTAGAAAAATTGTCTTAAAAATAGGATTTTCTGTGTGAAATTTTACATTTTTAGCTTAAAATATAAATAGAAGGGAGTAAGACTCGCCCTTACTTTTTTTCCCCTCGGATAGATATCTCATAGGACTATTCCCAGAAGTAGTTCGAAATATTTGAAGAAAGTCCCTTTTTAATATAATTCGTCAAACTTGGCATCTTGGAGAAAAAATGCTAAATTTAAGACTTAGTATCTGAAAAGGGACTGAATGAAAATCTATCACAATTTAACTGGATAACCTTCTTATGATAGTAAACATGTAGCAAAAATATTGTGAGTGATCTCTCAGTAGTTTTAGAAATATGGAGCCCCAAAGTTGTCTGAAAAATCGCATTTATTTTCACGCCAAGAAATATCATAATGCAAAATGTATTCTTCTCATAATATTAGATGATTTTTTTTTTTTTTTTTTTTTTTTTTTTTTGGTACAAACTAACCTTTACACAAAAATGCATAATATTAAAATTTACTCAACATTTACAGAAAAAATAATTCAGAAAATGTAATGTAAAGTTTACAAGTAACGACTGTGAAATACATAAGAACACATTTCTAAGCAAATTCCTGCATTCTGATATGAAGAAAGCGGGCCAAACATGTCTTAACTTTTAAACCTAAGTTATTAAGAAGAATGAGAGCAATTTTTATACAATGAAAAGTGCATCGGTTAAAGCTACAGTTTATAGAACATTATATATGGGTCATTAAAAATAAATAAAACGGGCTGATGATAAATGGTCTGAATCCCGAGACATGATTTTTGCAGTCCTGTCATGTTTATTTCTAATTCGTTCATTAACTGTAACTTTAATTGCATTCCATTTTATGAATTTGAGAACAGATTTTTTGTTCTCTCCTGTTTTACTAGCAATGAGGTGGAATAGTCCGGTAGCCAATGGCTAAAAATAGGATAGCCTTGTTTTGAGGTATGAATAAAATGTTTTGACTGTTTTTGGTAGCTTATGTTATGTACAGTCATAGAAAAAAAAACGAAACACTCGCTCGCATTCGGAGACTATTAACACTAGAGACACGTGTAATATGTTATTTTTTCAGGAATAATGTGCTCTATAAATTTCTATTGGTAAATTGTTGTTAAGGGGTCTTCTTCATATAAAAATTGGCATTAACTTTAAAATTTTCTATGAAAACCCCCCTTTTTTATCGCATATTTGTGATTAGCAACATCATTTAACTTTGTATACCGAATCGTTTTAAATTTGCTCCAGCCGTTGCTTCACAATTGAACTGAGAAAAAACCGTTCCGTAATGTTAAAAATATTTTTGATACTTGGGCATATAATACCTAAACTACGATAGGTACGGCAAAGTTTGTTTTTTTATATCAAAGTATGAACCAACCCAACAATAAAAACGTCATTGACTTCCTCTCAGATAAAATTTTGAATTTTTTATGAATTTTGAAATTAATATTTGAAAAAATGATGATCTGGAACCATATAATATTTTGATGGAGAAACAATCTAGAAGGGGTTTCAAAGGAGAATCCAAAATGGGAGCTCAAAATATCCAGTAGTTTTTGAGATATGCTAAAAGAACCATTTTTAGGGACCATATACAACTGTGCAAACTGAAACAATAGCAGGGAATTTCTACGCAAAGAAAGAGGAATATGCTTATCTACCAGTTGCAGAACATGCTCAGCGTTTTTATATAGTATTTAGTTTTCAACAGTTATAATATGTTGAAAGCTAAACGCTAATAAAACTGCTGAGTATATTTTAAAACTGGTAGACAATCCAATTTTTTGTCATTAGTGAGAAGTCTGCGCTCATGCAACATGTAGCAATTCAGAAAACTTTTTACGTGGACACTTGATTTTCATGGAAAACTGTGGTGTCTCGGAAGGTTATTCGGAATAACTTGTGACGATTAGACTTTTTTTAAATTCTGAGCCACGGTTTTAACATTTTTGCCAATCCTAATACAGTAGTTTATATAAATACAAGAGGTTACTTTTAAGTTGTAACCTCTCTCCAAAAGGTGTTGGCTGCAGCGGTTAGTGCGTAGATAAAAGTATGCATCCATCTTTGTTTAATCAAAAAGATAGAATGTTGCGTTTTTCCCTTGAACTCTACACAGTAGATTTTCTCTTCCAAATTTCAAAGAATATTATAACTTCAACAAAACCCGATAATTTTTAATTAATTACGAAAAGCAAACGTATTATTGCGAGTAGCTTTAGGTAATTTATTCGAAAAAAATATGATTTGTCCACTCTTTGTAAATCTCGACCTTGAAAGTAGCATTTTAAATGTGGTGGTGGTCCCTAAATCTTTGGTCGGTCATAACTTTTGTTCTACTGGTCCTAAAGTGATGCCGCTTGGTACCCAGCATACTTTTGGCCCTCCGCACTTAATTATGTAACCAAATATAGGGGTTCCCATTTGAAAATTCAGACTTTGAGTTCATTTCACTTTGTATATAGCCCCTTATCAAAATTTTACTCACGTAGTTTAAAAGAAAACTTTAAACCATGTCAGAAGACACCTTTCTTTTGTTCTTGGCAAGTATAGCAGCCGAATAATTCAGAGTGTTTCGTTTTTTTTTTCTATGACTGTACATTTCAGATCCAATTGATGCCACTTTGCCAGAGTTGAGCATTTTGAGTAATTCAAGATGGCGTCCAAGATGGCGCTCAAAAAGTCAAAAATTTTGTTTTGAAGCGATATGGTCATATGGCAAGTCTTTTTATATCTTTTTTTGGTCAAGGAGTCAGAATATAGCGTCATTTTTGTTGAAAAATTCTTTCAAACGTGATTACTTAAAATTTTATTGAAGCAAATTGAAAAAAATATATTGTAATGCATCAAATGAGAAATTTTGGAACTTTTAAATGTTAACAATAAGGATACTAAAGTTGAAATGCAAAATGATACATATCATGTTGCTACTTGAGCTCAAGATAACATAATTTTAAAAGTAACACTTGAAGTAAAATTCTTTTTCAGAACCACTTCCATTTACTGATAGAGCTAAATTGGTATTTGGATTGTAGCACTGCAGCACCATTCCCTTTCATGTAAGCATTGACACATTAAGCTACATGAAATATTAGTTGCTCTACAGCTACATATAACTGTTTTGATGTATATATATGAAGGGCCAGGGCGAAAAAAGATGAAAGTCACTTTTTCGTCAATTTTGAGATATTAGCGCTATCTAGGGGCTATGAAGGACTAGTATCATCTGGTAGGACAACGAGGGGGAAAGAAGATGAGAAGCGACCGAAATGTGCATGAAAACTTGAAAAACTACATAAGGAGCTACGAGAAATCAAACTTTGTTCTTAGTTTTTCTTGAAATCTCTTTTTGGTCACTTTCCTCTTTTTCCCCCCTGGCCCTTCATATATTATGTCTTATATCACTTTCATAGATTCACTCCCGGCTGGGAGTGGGATTGTATAAATTCTTGAATGTGATTTTGCTGGCGTGTTGAAAATGCTAAAAGGAAAAAAAAATCCTTAAAATATGCGAGCGTTACGGCGTCTGCGTGAAGACGTGTTGAGACCAGGTTTTGAAGCGAATGACATTACTAATTTTGATAATATGATGGAGAACTTAGAAGAAAAGTGTACTCAAAGCCGAACTACTCGTATGTGGGTTTAGAATTTCACTAAGATAATTCTGTTCTGTTAATGAGTTATGTTAAGACCGGAAGAGAAGCAGACTAGTGCTTTTATCTTTGCTGTGTACAAGAAATGTTGCCCTAGTTTGCTGCTTCTGGTTATTGGAACTATTTACCTCATGCTTCTGTTTTTGTAATGTTCATGGAGCAAATGACACGAAATTGCTTAGACTATTTTTTTAAAGGAGAGTATGCCATGAGACATAAAAGTGGCTATTGGAAGGAAATATGGTGAGATACGATGAATGAAAGCACATGCATGAAACATGCACATGAAGCAAGAGGAAGTAGAGTAAAACGTTGGTCATTAAGTATGCATGTGACCAGTCAGCTTGTAAGTGATCTCTGCGAAATGAGAGAACACAAGGGTTCTGACAAAATACATTTACACAAAGAAGAAAGCAACATAAGAATCAGTCATGATGCTGCAGATAGGGAGAAAATAAGGAGAAAACTAGAACTGTGTATACAGCCATTAAACCCATCAGAGCATCTTCAAGGATTGGCAAACATTGTATCTGGAAAAATAGTAGCAGGAAAATCAGTTGATGTATAGACAAAGCTTATGAAATGGCTAAGATAGCAGTGCATGTTTTTCAAAAAAGTCTCCCAAATGGATTTCATGTCAGTCTTAAAAAATGTGTTGTCACATGGATCAAAGTAAAGAAGGTAGTAAAATTCCAACCGCAATACAGATGGATGCTTTGCTTTTATATTCGAAAATCATTGCTCTCCAAGCAAACAGAGAAATAAAAACGACTGATGTCTTGAAACACGAACTTCATTTCTGTGCCCCCGCTATATTTAAAGACGATGGAATCATGAGATATAGGCTGTTGGTAAGTCTGCTTTAAAGAACGCTATGAGTGCATCGCAATATGTTAGAAAGTTTCACCTGCACTAACAATCATTGACGGTTGTGCTTTACTGTGGGTTGTGCAACGTGCATTGGCCTGTAAGAGGGTATGTGCATGATTTCTTGAAAAAAATTCACTGTCATGTTAAAAGGTGCCCATGTTCACCTGGTATTTGATAGATACTATGACTACAGCACTATGAGCGCAACGAGAGCTAGTCGTGAGAAGAAGTATCCAGGAAATTTATACTTGCTGAAATGACACCACTTGCTCCAGAAAATATAACGCTGTCAAATAATGACAACAAACGTCAACTGATACAGCTTCTATGTAGCTACATATCTACAAATGTTTGTAGTGTCCCATTTGAGAACCGTTTGATTGCTATTGGACAAGACTCTAAGCCATTTCAAATACATAGGGGCAACCTTACTCAGAGAACTGATTTGAAAACAGAACACGAAGAAGCAGACGTTATAATGATCCAGCAGCTAACAGCTCAAGGTAAAGGAAAAGGAAATGAAACTGTTCACGTTATTTGCGACGACACTGACATTTTCATTTTACTGTTGTATTACTACCACCGACTAGGTATGACAAATGAAGATTTTATAGTATCGATAAAACCAGGAAGGGTATCAGTAGACATCAAAGAAACAGTTTAATAATATAAGGATATAATTGCAAGTGTGCCGGCTGCTCATGCTCTGCCTGGCTGTGATTTTGTTGCTCCATTCTATGGGATAGGAAAGAAAAAAGTTCTTAAGTGTCTAAAGAATGGTAAACAGTTATGAAAATTGGGCCATAAAGAGAGTGGTATGACAGAGGTAATTAAGGAATGCACAAGTTATATTGCTTCTTGTTATGTTATTGAAAGTGCTACGGATATAACAGAAGTAAGAAAGCCTCTTTGAGCAAAAAAAAAAAGTGGTCAATCGCAGCTACGAACTCCTCCATTTTCTTCATTACCCTTCATTAGTAATTGCTTTGCCGAGAATGTAAAGCGAGCTCACTTTCAAGCTATTTTGTGGTCATCTGCAACCAGTTCAGTATTTCTTTACTCAGATGCAACATTATTTGGCTGGCAAAAGGAGGGAGCGAACAAAGAGCTTTTTAGACCGCAGTCGCACTTTGCACAAATGACGACGTTCAAATTGCAGACACGTGACTAAGTATGAAAGCTATGACAAAGTTAGAAATCTACAGATGCCGATTTCGGAGCTATTCTGCTGAAGCCAATCATCATGCATAAGCTGTAGAACAAATTACATATTTCATGGAGCTCAAATCGTGTCAATGCTTGACATGAAGGGGATTAAATGTGCATGCAGTGCTACAATCCAAATACACAGATTTAGCTCTATTCAGTAAAGAAAGTGTGTTCTGAACAAGGGCCGTAGCCTACAGTGGTGGTGTGGCATAGTGTGATTGTGCAGCTGCACACCCTAGCATCAGTAGTCTCGATTTGGAGGTCACTTGTGACTCCGATTACTATCACACATCGATTCATTGTCAATGATCTGTCAATTACTATTATCCGACATTGAATACTAGATATAATAACTTGTCGTCTATTACTATCTAGTGCATTGAGTTCTACTCTTCACGAAAGTTGATAGTAAGCTTGCCTGTTTTTGAGTGACGAAAATTTTTAATTTACCGAAGTGAAACTCAGATTTTTCACTGAATGATTTCAAAAAAAATAAATAAAATACAAGAATGCATACTTATCTATTTCTACCAAAAGAGACGTGAGGCATCACATAAATAAATAAATAGATTATTCAGATGCTTACAAAAAAAAGAAATTACAATTGAGAATTGCAGCCTTACAATACTGTCTCACTGATTTCAAATTTCATCAGCCAATTTGTATCGGAAAAGAACTTTTTGGGAGGTCACAATGACCTCCTATTGGGGTGCCACTGCTTGCACCCCCCTAACGTGAGTCCTGGCTACGCCCTTGGTTCTGAAGAAGAATTTTAATTTAATGGTTGCTTTAAAATTATGTTATCTTGAGCTCAAGTAGCAATATGATATGTATCATTTTGCATTTCAACATTACTATCCTTTATGTTAACATTTAAAAGTTCCAAGATTTCTCATTTAATGCAATACAATATAATTTTTTCACTTTGTTTCAATAAAATTTTAAGTAATCACATTTGAATTAATTTTTCAACAAAAACGCCGTTATATTCTGTCTCCTTGACCAAAGAAAGATATAAAAGGACATGCTATATGACCATATCGCTTCAAAACAAAATTTTTGACTTTTTGAGCGCCATCTTGGATGCCATCTTGAACTGCTCAAAATGCTCAACTCTGGAAAAGTGGCATCAATTCGGTATGAAATGTACATAACATAAGCTATCAAAAACAGTCAAAACATTTTATTCATACCTCAGAACAAGCTTTTCGAAATGGCTACCTGACTAGAAACAGGGCTGTGGAGTCGGTGGGATTTTGGACCAAAGGAGTCAGAGTCGTTGAAAAACATGACTCCGACACCGCATATGTATGGGGGACTTACTATCTGCAGCGCCATCTGCTGATATTTTTAAAACAAAAACTTGAAATTCTGGGAGAAAAAATTCCTGGCCAACCACATGAATTTTCTGCAAGATTTTTTTTTTTTTTTTTAATCATTCACGTTCTCCTGTTATGAATTTTTGAAAACAGTCAGTCTATTTCAGAACACCCTGTATGTGTTTGTTTGCTTGCTTGCTTGTCCCTAAAAGTGTTCAGCCTGGAAAGTGTTACGTAATCTAATACTTGCTGCTGTGAAGCACCCTTACCCTACTAAAAATGACCCGTAGAGATCAATAAAAAAAATTGCACGGGGAAATGGCCAACGGATATCAATAGAGCTAAATTAGTAGAGGTCTACTGATATCAGTTGAACAAGATGCTATGGTTCTCTATTGACATCTATAGATTCTACGGTTTTGTTCTACTGATATCACTAGACCGCTACTGATATAGCTCTATTGATATCCGTTGGCCATTTCCCCGTACAATTTTTTTATTCTATGATGCTATGGATCATTATTGATATCCATTACGGTTTTGTTCTAATGATATCACGAAAGGATGCTACATTCTAGCATCTGATCATTATTCTCTTGATTATCTGAGACTAAAAATTATGTGAAACATACCTTTTTAGCACTTAAAGCTGATTTCTAAAAGCAAAATATACCCCTCTCATCAGATGAAATCTATATACATAAAAGACTACTTTTGTATGCGTATGTCCGGGGTAAACTTCAAAACTACTGAACCGATTTTAACCATTTTTTCACCGTAGATAGCTGCAGTAACAGGGAGCAGGATAAGCTATAATTTGTTTCTAAAAAGCTTAGTTTAAAAAAGTTATTATGGAAAATAGTAAATTTCATATAGTTTCCCCATTTAATAATTAAATTTTCAGTCCATTGTTGCAAAAATTTTGTTGCCTGGTACCATCAATATTAATGGTGATTATAATGAAAATGTGAACCAAGGCTTCTCTGGAGTAAGTATGAAATTTATTGCTTTCTTAGGATTTTTAGATTCATCTGTGCCAATAATCTCTAACGGGACAAAATAAAAAGATAATTGATTTTGGCTACAGTTAGAGAACAGAAAATGTTTATAGTCAAAAAATTTCTAAGTTAGGTACATAAGATGTTTTCACCAATGTAGTCACAAGGATATAAACTAATGATGGGAATTATTTTACCTGTAATGTTTGGAAAAACTTGACAACAGTGCGATTGATTTTACAGGGTGCGACAAAGAAACTTGCTGATTTTAATTGGATGCTAATTAGCAAGGAGTGGTTAGAAAGGAGTGGGAAGAGTCTCATTTTAAAGAAAGGGTCCTGAAGTTTTGTTATCTCATAGTTTAGTTGTCGCCATGCGTTGGACAAAGGAGCAACGAGCGTTTGCCGCCAAATCTTACTTTTCAAATAATCTTTCGGTGGTCGCCACTAAACGTGCCTTCCGAACTGGGTTCAAAATGCAGCCCGTTGTTCCTATTCCTGGCTGGGAATCGACTGTTTTGTGGGTGAAAACATTCAGGTAAAGTGAGAGTGTGGCAAACTGAGGCCCAGGAGGTCAACGGATTTCCAGAACCCTAGAAAACGTCGAAAAAGTGAGGGAGTCGTTTTTGCGCTCTCCCAGTCGTTCGGCGCGTAACCACGCTGCTGCTTTGGGGATTTTTGATTGGACAGAGACGAATTCTTCACAACGAACTCCAGTTTCATCCCTACAAACTTGCTGTGGTTCACCAGTTGAGTGATAACGTCTCCTTGAAAGGTGACATACCGTGGCCCTCCCGCTCTTCCGATTTGACACTCTGTGACTATTTTTTATGGGGGTATCTCAAATCGATCGTTTGCAACGACAAGCCCCAGACCCTGCAACGCCTGGAGAATAGCATCCGGCTTGCTATCACCAACATCCCATCGGTCGATATGCTCGAAAGAGTGGAACAAATCTATGGTACATGAGTGAATCATTAATAGGGGCCGTCATTCTTCCCGATGTAGTTTTTAAATCTAACTAATATAAAAATTCAGAATGGGTACCATATCTTATAAAAAGTAGTAAACTGATACATGATCGCACCCTTAGTTGACTTTTCAAGTCTGCAAGTTTCTCCGCCGCACCCTGTACCAAGCTTATAACATTTCCGATTTACCTAAACATTATTTGTAGCTTGCATGTATTTAAGGTGTGTAATAGTTTGTTTTTTAGTTTGTCCAGTTAGAAAAAATTGGCATTGTTTACAGAAGTAGCCATTGTGTGTATAGATATGCACTTTAAGGTTGAAAAATTCATGAACGAGTGTCACTAAAACACCATACCCGGCCGAAACCCGGGCAGGGCCGGGCACCCGGCTAGTAGACACATAAAAAGTAAATAAATGAATTAAATAAAGTTTCATCGCACCTTTTAAAGAATGTAACTGTTACAGTTCTTCCATAGAAAAATGTCTCAATTGTTTTCAAAAAAAAAAAATAAATAAATAAAGTACAAAGTACATCAAAACACATTTTATCAAAGAAAGAAAAAAAAAGAAAAAAAAACTCATCCGTTGATAAAATGTCTTGAATTTCACTTTTAATCCGTTGCCAGTTGTTAAATATAAATAAAGAATAAAATGCCCTCGTGAATGAAACATTTTTGTTACAAAAAAATCGTCTGCCAAAATAATAATAATAATAATAATAATAATAATAATAATAATAATAATAAATAAAACAAATGAATAAATTAACAAAAAATCGTCTGCACAGTCAGTCATTTTTTTTCTGAGCCTGCATTTCCGCCATGTTTGCGGAGTCGGAGTCGGAATCAGAGTCCTCACAGAAGATTATTCATTATCAAAACCATCTTCTTACAAAGTTAGTTTGAAGGAAATCCGACTTTAAGTTCAGGTTCAACATTCAACTTAAATTTCCCGTAGGCGCTAATGTTAATTTTGTTTTTCTGAACTGTTCAATATTGAACGAAAAATGGTTCAAAGCAAAAAGCGAAATATGGGAATGAGCCTCTCCGAGATCTTTCAAACAATAAAAAGTTTATTCCATTCGGATGGTTCACTCAGAAGTTATTAGGTGGGAAAAGGTTGCTTGAACCGTTCAATGTTGAACGAAAAAATTTTCAAATTGAAAATTTAAATTCGGTAATGAAGTATCCTTGCCAAGATGCTTCGAACAAAAAAAAGTTTGTTTAAATCGGACTGTTCATTCAAAAGTTATTAGGGGTGACAGCTTGTTTGAACGGTTCAATGTTGAACGAAAAATTGTTCAAATCGGAAATGTAGATACGGTAATGAAGTATCCTTGAAGAGATCTTTCGAACAAAAAAAAGTTTATTCAAATTGGACTGTTCATTTAAAAGTTAGCATCGCGGGACAGGTTGTTTAAACGGTCCAAAGTTGAACAAAAAAATGTTCAAATCGAAAAATCAACTATGGGAATGAGCTGTACTCGCCGAGATCTTTCCGACAAAAAAAAGTTTGTCCAAATCGGGATGTTCATTCAAAAGTTATTAGGGGGGACAGACAGACCGACCGACAGACCGACAGACCGACACACAAATTCCCCATCTCAATGCCCTACTTTCAAATTTTTAATTTTTCAATATTCATTTTACCTCTTTATTTTTTTAGTTTGGCGATATTTTTTGAACTTGGCAATATTTTTTTAATTTGGCGATATTTTTTTGGACTTGGCGATATTTTTTTGATGCATTAAGCTACTTTCAATACTTTTTTCGTCTTTCTATTTATTTTTAACGGGAAAGGGGCTAAAAAGTGGTATTTTGTTTTGGATAAAACCGTTAGAAAATCTGATTTTCCAATTAAACTTCTAAGGTTGCATGCCTGTTATGTTGACAATAAAATGTGGATGAAACTTCCGTGTGAAAGGAGTTAATATTTCAACTTCTGCTTAGAGATCTTTTCCTTTTCCAATGAGGGGAGAGAAACAATTTAAAAAAAAGATGGAGGCGGTATTAGAGTTGGAGTTGAAGTTTTTAAAATCCAGCAATCGAAATCTGTCATTTTCCCTCTGATCAAACAGCACTGCAAAAAAAAAGGGAGGGAGGAGAGACGGATCAACAGACTGTCACATTTAAAAGCCAATGATCCGATATTAAACTTTTATATATTTTTTAAATTATCCTGCGTATTTTTTCCTTAATTTTTATTTTTTTTAGTTTGGCAATATTTTAAACATCCATCAAATATTCTTTCAAGTTATTTGATTTCTTTTAAACTTTATCCGGAAAGTATGCTGAACTGAATAAATCAATTAAATATTGAGCAACTTGATAAAAATCGTAAAATGATCACTCGAATAAAAAAACTAGTACTACGTAAACCGCCAACTAGTTTTGCATGTACATTAAACTCTCCATAGCGGGGCAGATTATCCGCGAGGGTCTCGGGAGAAAAAAAAAATCTTAGTTAACTTCATTCTTGCAGAACAAACATTTTTCTGAAAAACGCAGGTTTGAAATCCAATTTTTTCTTTACATTTCTTACTTAAGAGTGCGGTGTGCTTCACTCAATAAATTAGTTTACCTGAGCGTTATCGTAAGTATCACTTCTTTATAGATTTTATTTGCTTGAGAACCTCAAATACAAATATTTTTTTATGCTGTATCTATCGTCACTGTTTGTGTATGTCACGTTTGCAAAAGATATTTTTTTTTATCTTTTTTACCCCTTATTTAATGCTTTTTTCGGATTATCGATATCCGCGATCGATTTTCGATATCCGCGAGCAGGGCCGCCGTTTGGGGGGGGGGGATACTGGACCTCTAGTACCCGGGCCCGGAGCTTTTGGGGGCCCGTAAGTTTATGAACATGTTTTTCCAGTAATAGTGTCAATAATTTCATAAAAAAAAATCTCGCTTTCCATTGCCGATTCTCAATATGAAACAATTGCTAGTACAAACACTAATGAATGAAACACGCTTGCGCAAAGGAAAATGTACCGCTTTTTGAAAGCATCTGGTGATACCAAAAACGTGAAAATAAAATCAGATGCTCACTTTCGTAACTAAAAAAAAAGAGTTTTTCCGATTTTTTTTTCTCCTTTTATTTTTACAATTGCAAATCTGCTGAAACGATGGCATGAAAATATGCAATTGGGGGGGGGGTGCATGGGGGGGCCCGGCATTAAAATTGGTACCGGGCCCCATCGCTGGTAGCGGCGGCCCTGTCCGCGAGATACCCGCGCCACCCAATTCCGCGGATAATCGGGAGTGTACTGTAGTGCCATCTGTGAACCATTATGGTGAAAAATAAATTAGTCCGTCTTGTTAGTAGCATAAAAAATTCAAATATTTTTGAACAAGGCTCATAATTCTGTTAAATATTGGTCAAGAGCACAGTTACTGTACTTTAATGTCCCTTTAATCACAATCAGTTTTCTTTTCTGATTCATAAGACTAAAATTTAGCCTACTAGAGTGATAAATTGATACAACCACCAGTTTTATTATAGCACAAGAGACTATAAATTACAAGAATGGCAATTTCATCAATTGCCTTCTTTCTAATTTTCTTTCTGTCTTGAAGACCTCTGATATATAGAGGTTTAAGTTCGAACATTTGGATTTAAGTTCTTGCACTAGTCATTTAGATGACTTCAGAGCAATTTTGCAGGTTAGCCCGGAAAAAAACAGTAACTAATAGGATTCCATATTTAACCCTTTAACTGTTCCTGGCGTATATAATATACGTCCGGCTCTACCGATGCGTTCCCTACCGCTAGCGTATAAATACGCCTGTCGGAAGTACAAGTCCGTTTTCGTTTATTGTGTAAAATAGAAGATCTTTTTACGAAAATGTCTGACAGTGATGAGAGTGATTTTGATGATTATTTTCCGTCATATTCGGGATCATAAAAGTCGAAATAAGATAATAGGTTAGACGAAAAGGATTTAATTATTGATTGCGACTATTCTCTGAAAGACGCCCGACATTGGATACGACTGGGATATGAAAAATTTAAAAATGCATCGAGAAAATGTATTGTTTGTTCAAGAGCAAAACCCGTTATCAATGCAATGAATGTGATGTCGGGTTTATGTGTTCAACATTGTTTTAAGAAATTTCACACAGCAGATAAGTTCTAACATCTGTTTCATTACACTGTTAATTTGAACATTCAATTTTAAATTTTGGTTCTTATTTTTTTTTCATTTTCTTTTTTCTGTGAAAGTAAAAAGGTTTTTACCGCAAAATTCACCTCTTTTTTCCAATCTAATACACCGCATAACTACACGCGTCTGTCTGAAAAACGGTGGCACGGGGAGCGCATCTCGTCAGTTTTCCTCGGCAGGAAAGGGGTTAAGAGCAATGCCAAATCATTTTAACCTCTCATATTAGGTTTTTTTTTTTCTTCTTAAATGCTGTGTACCCTGTGTATTCATGGAAAAAAAAAACAATAATGAATTGCTACTACTTTGATAGGAAATGACAAGATTTGGAACAGTCAAACAGTTGTAACCGTGTGAGTTGAGTGTTTTTTTTTTTTTTTTACACACTCCAGGGTCCCCCGTACCTACCACAACCCGTGGACCGGATAGGCGAGTTGAGTGTTTAGAAGCAGGTTTTCGAACCAATTCTAAAAAATAAATAATCAATTACTAAGAACAAGTGAACGGTCCCAACCGCTGCACAGCCCAAGCCTATTTTTTGCGAAAATGTTCCAGAAAGTTTTGCGTTAATCAGTTGCGAAAATATAGTATTAATTTCCTTTATGGCTGTATACATCTTCTATTTACAATAAAATAACCAACGAAACCCTCATAAAAGAAATTGATATTTCAATCTACTGTATGTTTAGGTAGTGTTATTTTCCCCTTTCCATAACTATAAAGAAAAAAACATAACTTGAATGAGGACACCTTGAATTAAAATTATGTTTATCGCAATCACGAATTGCGATAGGTGTGTGTGTAGGTCAGTGGTTCCCAACCTGTGGGTCGCGAAGCATTTCTCATGAAGTCGCGAAAATATCACAAGATTTACAAAATACTTTAGCACATAGGGAAAAAATTAATATATGCAGGGGAAAACTAGATTCACTTTTGAGTCGCATCCATACTTGAGCACAATGGCAAATCCAGAAGGAGGTTATGGGGCTGTATTACCTCCCTCCCCTCAACGTCTTAGATTTTGGTTTAAGGACTTCAATTTTAATAAAGTTCCGAGAAAGAGTCCCCGATTTCATCACGACCTAACATCGTCTAAAATCTCCAAAAATTTCATTTTAGAAACTATTTTAAATAAGCTATAAGAGAAATTCACTGCACCTCTACCCATACTCTGACGACATCAAAGAGGGCCTGATAGCACTTTTAGGAGTTAAATTGGAAACATTTTGTTGAGGAGTCCCGGCCAACATTTCATGAAGAAATCTACTTACGTAAGATTTTAATTTAAAAAGGTAAGCGTTTATTTTGATGTTTATTTATTTATTTATTTATTTTTAGAATTATATTGTTTACAAGAAGACTACATGCAGTATCCAAAATCTTTTGGAAAAGTACCCGATTTGTGACCGGAAAAAATGAACTGGGAAAAGTGGAGCGGTGGTAACCTAACCATCTTCAAATGAGCCTCCTAAGAACCCCGCATACTTCTCCCAGCGGCGCTACAGTTGTTAGAAACATTCCGAGTAGGACCGTTTTGAAATAAAATGTATCTCGACTCTGCTGCCTTTTCGCATTGTACCCTTTTGTTTGTAATATCGTTCCTTTCAATCGTCTCTTGAATTTGGGAAACAGTCAGAAGTCGCATGGGGTTAAATCAGGAGAGTGAAAAAACTTCAGAACCACAAGAGACTGGCTTTTCTCCAAAAGAACTTCTGAATCAAGTGCAAGAAATGTGCTGGAAAATCGCCTTTGAAAGGCGTTTGCACCTTTCAAATGGTTTCAAATTGGCTGTTACTGAAATCTAACAAAATTTGATGCAGTAGAGCTGCTCCAGTTGTGTCGTCATTCCCCTTGAAACGAAAAAAAAAAAAAAGACTAGAGCATAACTAATTGCACGAGTTATATGCTGTTTGCCAGGGATTGACGTTACAGACAGATGGGAATTTTATCACTTATGTACTCAAAAAGGTTCAAGATCAGTACATGCGCACGCACTTTCATTATTCGTATCCTTTAAGTTTTCAAGGGGAAAAAATGTTGCATACTTTCTAACAGCCCTTGACGGAATATTGAATCAATGTAGCTATTTGAATACTTTAAAGAACATTATAGCCAAAGTGCTTCTAAATTGGGACTCGATAGATCCTTCACTTTCCAACAAGATAATGATCCTAAACATATTGCTCGGATTTTTCGGGAATGGCTGCTATATAACATGCGAAAACAGTTAAAAACCCCACCGCAGTTATCTGATCTTAATCCCATTGAACACTTGTGGGATTATCTCAATCGCCAAATTAGAAAGCAAGAGATCAAAACTAAGAGTGATCTAAAAGAAAGGACTTTGTGATAAAGGCAGAAAATACCATCTTCTGTCACTCAAAATTTAATAAAATCAGTGCCATCCAGATTGAGAGCTGTTATAAAGACCATAGGCTATCCAACAAAGTACCAATTTTTTTGAAAAATTGTAAAATTTGCAATATTAATATCTTTGTTTTTGTTTGCATACTTACTTTTGTGATGTAAATTACACCCTATTTCAAGTTAAACTCATCTTGCTAATTAAATATTTGTATTTTTTTACATATTTTTCATTTTGTTATTAATCTCAACGTTGCTGTAATCAAAATAAATCGTTAATTTTTAAACTCTAATATTACAGGTCTGGTTTCTTTTTTTTTTTTTTTTTTTCATAGAACATCATCACAAACACTGCATACGTACTTTAGTGACTAAGTGTACGTATAGAGTTAAGACTTGAAAATTGACTAAATTTGAGTACATCTCCTATTACTTACTTAACATAATGACTTTTCGATTTATTTGGCGACTGGGTTAAATGTAAAAACAAATTTATAAGAAATTGGAAATGGCAGGGTGTGGCAAACAGCAAAACGAGGGACCTGCCCCTCGTACATACTTTGACCGGAAAGTGGGCAAAGGCCAATCCTAACATAGTAGGGGTCTTAAGGAGCGCCTAACCCGCAAGCCTTTTCTTGCTGACAATGGCCGAGAGAGTCGCTAGAAGCAAAAAGGCCACAGGCCTCGGGGCGAGGAACACCTGGCGACAAGCCACTGGCTAGGTAGGGACTAGTGAGGGAGAATGCCTCTCCTAGTACAGTTGCTCCTCCTAGTACAGTTCGTGCATGGTTTCAGATGATGATTCAGTGAAAATTCGACGAAACTGAGGATTTGTAGAAGGAAGAAACAAATATCTGTGCATGCAAATCCATTTTTATATACATAGACAAGCTAATGACCCGATGTTGTATTATGTTTAACTTATTTCATTCTAAAATGAAATATAGGTGAGCCTTAAATTGAAAATTCATTGTTAATCGTACTCCGTGATGGAAACACTCATATTTAAATGTGTTAAATTTCATCAATTTGTGTGCTTTAAAGGTTTATCTCTATTACTCTTTCTGTTTGAAATTGAAAGAAACTGGCCATTTTAAGACAAAAAAATTGAATTTTGAGCTTTTTGGATTTTTTCTAAATTTCAAAACTCCGCCTATGTGAATTCCAATGCATCAAGTGCCAAGTTTGATGAAAATCCGGCGAAAACTGGATTCCATTTTTATATCTATCGATTAGGCATTCTTTGATTTTTAATGTTCAATGTCATTCGTTAAGTGCACGCTGGGCGAAGTCGATGGGGCAAAGTGAAATAGATCATTTCGTTTACTTATTCATTCATTCATTAAATCACGTACGTATTTCTTCCTTTATTAATTTATTTGTATTCTTTTTCTTAAATATTTACTCATTCATAGACTCATCTCTTTTTCATTCTCCACTTTATTCACTCATTTATTTTTTCTCACATAATTATTTATTCCTTCATTCATTTATTTACTTATTCGTTTATTTTTCATAAATAGTTTTTCTTTTGTGAAGAAAAATACAACGTTAAAGAAGCACAAATACGCATATTCTTTTGTTTATTTCCGCATTCATTTGATGAAAACTACTGTTAAACGTCGAATGGAAAGTGTTTCAGAACAAAAATATTTTTTTTTTTTTTGCCCCATGATTTTTTGAGGTGAAAATTTTCCACATTTTTTTGAAAGTACAAAATAACTGCCAAAGACGAAAAATAATATTTCATCAAAAGTGGTATTGCAAAATACATAATTTTTTATGTACAATAATTTTCAGAACAAATTTCCCATTTGTTCCTTTTGAAGCAGGTAAATGACCTTAAACATTTCATTTCGCTTCACATTCCCCTATAATTTTAATGAGGTGTTTATGGGAGGGGGACCGGGAGATCAAACTGACAAGAGGCCCAGAGATGCGTCTATTCCTCTTGAATTTCATGACACATTTACTTTAACTACCAGTTTTTAAAAATTTCAGTTACGTATAAGTATTGGCTACCTTGTGTTTGACACAACATACTTCTCTTCCTGCTGTTAATCAGCAGGTGATTGACATTGATCGTTTGTACTGTTACCCATGAGGTACAGTTTCGCTGATCGTAGGGCTGGCCCACTGATTAAGCCTCTTTTTCACCTCTTGTATAGTCTGTAAATAATCTCCTTCAGTGTTCTGTAAATAGTTTCATTCATTTGTATTTAATTATCTTGTATATATTGTACAGTGTGTGGCCCTGAGAAGACTCCTTTTTTATTTGATATCCCCCCCCCACCCCCTTCATACCTATAAAGTCAGAACCATTCGAATCACCCCACTTTCATACCCGGCAAAAGAGCTCACGCTCTGTACCGAATGAACCCCACGATCTGTATCTGTTGGCACAATATTGTCATTCGATTTTACTATGACGTCTGGAATTCCGCCTTTCCAATTTGTAGATTGGCGGACGAAATTTAGCATAAAGCAGTAAGTAACCGCCCCCTTAGCCAGGGCTTACGGCAGAAACGTGCAATGTACAGTCATAGGGAAAAAAAACGAAACACTCTGAATTATTCGGCTGCTATACTTGCCAAGAACAAAAAAAGGTGTCTTCTGACATGGATTAAAGTCTTCTTTTAAAGTATGTGAGTAAAATTTTGATAAGGGGCTATATACAAAGTGAAATGAACTCAAAGTCTGAATTTTTAAATGGGAACCTCTATATTTGGTTACATAATTAGGTGCGGAGGGCCAAAAGTATGCTGGGTACCAAGCGGCATCACTTTAGGACCAGTAGAACAAAAGTTATGACCGACCAAAGATTTAGGGACCACCACCACATTTAAAATGCTACTTTCAAGGTCGAAATTTACAAAGAGTAGACAAATCATATTTTTTCGATTAAATTACCTAAAGCTACTCGCAATAATACGTTTGCTTTTCGTAATTAATTAAAAATTCTCGGGTTTTGTTAAAGTTATAATATTTTTTGAAATTTGGAAGAGAAAACCCTACTGTGTAGAGTTCAAGGGAAAAACGCAACATTCTATCTTTTTGATTAAACAAAGATAGATGCATACTTTTAGCTACGCACTAACCCATGCAGCACACACCTTCTGGAGAGAGGTTACAACTTAAAAGTAACCTCTTGTATTTATATAAACTACTGTATTAGGATTGGCAAAAATGTTAAAACCGTGACTCAGAATTTAAAAAAACGTCTAATCGTAACAAAAAAATTTTTTCGAATAACCTGCCGAGATACCATAGTTTTCAAAAAAAATCAAGTGTCCACGTAAAAAGTTTTCTGAATTGCTACATGCTGCATGAATGCAGACTTCTCACTAATTGACAAAAAAATTTGGATTGTCTACCAGTTTTAAAATATACTCAGCAGTTTTATTAGCGTTTCGCTTTCAACATATTATAACTGTTGAAAACTAAATACTATATAAAAACGCTGAGCATGTTCTGCAACTGGTGGATAAGCATATTCCTCTTTCTTTGCATAGAAATTCCCTGCTATTGTTTCAGTTTGCACAGTTGTATATGGTCCCTAAAAATGGTTCTTTTAGCATATCTCAAAAACTACTGGATATTTTGAGCTCCCATTTTGGATTCTCCTTTGAAACCCCTTCTAGATTGTTTCTCCATCAAAATATTATATGGTTCCAGATCATCATTTTTTCAAATATTAATTTCATAATTCATAAAAAATTCAAAATTTTATCTGAGAGGAAGTCAATGACGTTTTTATTGTTGGGTTGGTTCATACTTTGATATAAAAAAACAAACTTTGCCGTACCTATCGTGGTTTAGATATTATATGCCCAAGTATCAAAAATATTTTTAACATTACGGAACGGTTTTTTCTCAGTTCAATTGTGAAGCAACGGCTGGAGCAAATTTAAAACGATTTGGTATACAAAGTTAAATGATGTTGCTAATCACAAATATGCGATAAAAAAGGGGGGTTTTCCCAGAAAATTTTAAAGTTGATGCCGATTTTTATATGAAGACGACCCTTTAACAACAATTTACCAATAGAAATTTATAGAACACATTATTCCTGAAAAAATAACATATTACACGTGTCTCTAGTGTTAATAGTCTTCGAATACGAGCGAGTGTTTCGGTTTTTTTTTTTCTATGACTGTACCACTTAGTAAAAATAATTGCATTTCGCGAAATTTGTCATTGCTAGCTTGTTTATTTATTCGCATTATGCATTTGATAAGATGACCAGTAATGCACATTATATAATGAGAGAAATTCCATTGAAACACGCCTAAACGTCATATCAAATCATAAACTCACTTATAACCTACTTGTCCACTACATTGTCTTATTTCTTTTACTAAAAAATAGTTTTAATAAAGACACAAAATTTTGAAAAGTCAATTAATTTATTTTCATTTCAGAATCATACATTTTTAAAGAATAAATTGAAGGAGATCCTTGTGCTTGCTTCGAAGAAGATATTTTTTCAAAAATTTACTGATAGTTAAATTCTAAACTTAAAAGTGCATTCTAAAACAAACGAAAACGACGTCGTTTGCTAGATTTCCAGTTGTGGGCTGTGCTTTTTTGCACCTGAGTGTATTATAAGTATTACGTTTATTATTTTTCGAAAATAGGAAAAAAACTTGTCTAATGATATTATTCGATTTTATATTTCGCGTACCACCTACGAGAACCTTGCATGCCATCAATGGTACGTGTACCACAGATTGGGAGACGCTGTTTTAGAGAAAGATTTCGTAACTAAAATTCTTTTTTTTTGAAAAAGAGCCAAACGTCCGTCGATCCGTTAATAAGAGCCGGTTCTATCAAGTAAATCAGCAGTTTGCGATCTACTAATGAAACTGAGCTGATTCACCCATCACTTCTTCAAGCACACCACAAACTCTTCATATGCTAGGGAAGTTTCTTTTGGACAACCCTGCATATGAAATACTATACTAGGAATGGCAATATTTTTAAGCGCATGCTTCCGGGCTTGGCGGTCTTTGGTCATTTATATTTAGTTGTGGCCCCAATTTTTGGGGAGATGACTAAACAGAGAATTTGGATACGAAACAGAAAACACGGAGCCACTGGTACTCGAAAAATGGAAGCCAAGCTTCAGATGTGCTGCCTGACGATGGTTGACTATTTCTTGTCGATGCGAAGACAATATTTTGTAAATCCAACCTCAGACACAAGAAGTGCAGTATAAAAAAAAAAAGGTTCAATATTACATGAATTACCAATAAACTGTTTTTAAGTTTGAGAAATAAAGTATCTTTCTATATTTACTTGATGTGTGTTTTGTTCACCTTATCATCACTTTCTTTACGCCAGAGCAACCAGGCTATATCAACGTGTTTACATATTTATGAGACAAAGTTTGATCCCCAGGCATTTAAAAACTAAAATGTCGATTAAGTAGCCTGTCTTTTAAAGGGGTATTGTATTTAACGGAAGCATAACGTGTCAGACGGCCTGTATGACGTCATAAATCCAAGATGGCGGCTGCACTAGATATTGATGGAGATTTTCGGTTTTAACTCATTTTTGAGGTATATTATGAAAAGTTTTCAATGTATCTTATATATTTAGTTTTTGAAAACTATTATCTTTCAAATTTAAAAACTTATGACTAGATGGTGAAATTGTAATTCCTAAGAGTTACAAACAGTCAAAGCAAAAGACCAGTGGTTAAATTCAATGAAAACAGAATTAGAGGTGATGAATTCTAGGAAAGTGTGGGATTTAACATCTTTGCCTGCTAATGTAAAACCAATTGGATCTAGATGGGTATTTACTGTTAAAAGGGATGAATCGGGAAAAATTGTTCGGTATCGTGGGAAACTTGTTGCTCAAGGATATGCACAATCCCCCGACTCATACGATCAGACCTTTAGTCCAGCAATTCATTTTTCATTGGTCCGCTTTTTCTTTTCCCTAAAAGTATCTGAAGGTTGGTTTGATTTGCAGTGCGATGTAAAAAATGCCTACTTATATATGCACCTCTAAATGAATGTATTTTTATGAAGCAGCCGCCAGGCTTCGCTGTAAAAGGCAAAGAAAATTTGGCAAGTTAAACAAAGCAAATCTACGGTTTGCACCAAAGCGGCCGCATGTGGTTTTTTGAAATAAATAGTGTTTTGTTAAAAATTGGTTTTTATAAGTTTGAAGAGTGTAATTGTGTATATATTTATAATTCATGTGTAATTTTGTTATTTTATGTTGACGATATTGTTTTACTTGCACGTAAGGAAGAAATGTTAACTAGTGCTTTAAATTTACTTAGGGAAAATTTTGACTTAAAAGTTCTTGGCAAAACTAAGAAACTACTGGGAGTAGAATTTGAACGAACTGAAAATGGTTTAAATTTGTTTCAAACAAGTTACATTACTGAAGTTTATGAAAAATTTAAACATTTTAATTTGTCAGTTTCATCATTGCCGATTTGTAAAGGCACTGTTTTTTCAAAGTTAAATTGCCCTAGTACTGAAAGTGAAATAGTCGAGATGTCAAAAATTCCTTATCGTAATTTGTTAGGCTGTCTGTCTTTCATTGAGAGTAGAACTAGACCAGACATTTCTTATTCGGTCAACATATTCAGTCAATTTCAATCTAATCCCGGAAAGATTCATTGGAACGGTCTATTGAAACTGTTGGGTTACGTTTTTAAAACAAGAGAATTAAAACTTAGTTTAAATTGTAGTAGAACCCAATTAGTAGCTTATTCAGACGCTGACTATGCAGCGAATCGGGATGATCGAACTTCACTTGTGGGGTGAATTAGTTTTGTTGGATAATTCGCCAATTGAGTGGCAAACATTCAAAGAACGATGTGTTAGTCTTTTTCTACGATGAAAAGCGAGTTTGTTGCCCTTTGTGAAGCTTCTAAAGAGCTCATGTGGTTTGACCGTGTCTTAAATGAATGTTTGCGATGGGGGATGATTAGAAAAAGTAAAATTAAATCTGTGATGTATGTTGATAATCAATCTGCAATTGATTTTGTAAAATCGCAGATTGAAAATCATTGTACCAAACATATTGCTGTAAAATTGTTTTTGTGCGTGATTTAGTTCAACGGGACATTTTTACCGTAAAACGTGTAGGCAGTAAATCAAATCAGGCTGATATTTTTACGAAGCCATTGACTCGTTTCGAATTAAATCGTTTTTGTGAAATTTTTCATTAATATTTGGTAGTATAAAATAGTTGTTGTAAAAATATTTTTGGGGTATCATAATGTACTTTTTGTATAAATTTTTTTATAGTATAATATTTCACTTGTGTAAAATGTTGTACTTGCACACTTGTTTTTCGAATTCTATGTACTGGTTCGAGTTTTTTTTGTATTACAGTTTGACCACTATTCAGAGGATAGTGTCTTCTATAAAAAAAAAAAAAAAAAATTGAACTGTCATCAGGACTGTTGTGGATCCTTGGACTCGGAATTGATTGAAAAGTACTTTTTTGAGAGAACCTGTGACGAATCTACTTAATACTGACGGACATAGGATGAGTTTGGATATGATATCCATTTTTGTTATTGTTAATTGTTAAATTGTTTTTTGTAAAAGGTTAAACCTGGCCATTTGTAAAATTTTGGGGGGCTTTTTCTTGAAATTTTTGAAATTATATGAGGACCCAAAGTTTGAATAGCATTACGGGATGAGAAGGGGGGACTTGATAGCGTAAAACGACGTTCATACGATGTTCGATCGAGTTCTCATGCCTAATGTAATATAATGTATTAGAATGAAGTTGGTCACGGAGTAGAAAGAAGGAGAGAAATGTTCTACGGATGCGCTTTGAAAGTGGCAATGAATTCTCACCCGCCGCCAGAGGACGCTAGCTGAAACGCTCCCTATCTCTTACGGGAATCAATGTAAATGATACTGAATCTGTCATCTTTTTAAATGCTGCTATGGGAAAGAAAAAAATTTTTTTCAACAGGATTTTGGTGTAAACCATCGATTAACATTATGAACTAAATATGACTTTGATCCCACTGAAATGTTGCCATATTTTTTAAGAAAGATGTTTAATCGACGGCATCTAGCTACTTGCCAAATTTGACATATATGCGACTGTATGTGACATTTTCTTTGCATTGTACGATATAATTTTTGCTGAGAATCAGTTCTCTAAATTGTTGATAAATTAAGCATGAGGCAAAAAATTAATTATGTCAGTATTTAATTTTGTTATTTATTAAATATATTTAGTAGACAAAATAATTATTAGTTTAAATGTATTTATTAAATATATTTAGTTTAGAATGTTAATCGATGGTTTGAGCAAAATTCCAATTAAAAAAAAATATTCTTGCCAACAGCAGTCTTTAAAAAATGACAGATTCTGTCAGATTTGGCAAGTTGGTAAGTGCATTCGATTAAACCTATTTCTCAAAGAATACGGCACCTATTTTCGTGGGATGAAAATCATATTTAATTCATAATGTCAATCGAAGATTTACACCAAAATGCAGTTGAAAAAAAAAATTTTCTTCCCCATAGCAGCATTTAAAAAGATGACAGATTCAGTATCATTTACATTGATTCCCGTAAGAGATAGCGAGCGTTTCAGCTAGCGTCCTCTGGCGGCGGATGAGAATTCGTTGCCACTTTTAGATAGCAGAGATTTAGCTCCTCCTCTTTAATCTCCTTGAAGTTGGTATTCAAATTAGGTGGACGCTTCTCAATTCTGATTCTGCTTGCAGTTTTAGGTTGGCATCACCCGATGCCCAATCATATGCAAATGACTGGTAAATAAATAGTGAACGATTGGACTCGTTCTTTCTCTTTTTCATTGCTGCCCGCTCAGAGGTAGGTCCGGCATCGGGGGCCGGCGGTTTTTTTTTCGCCTTTGGATTATGGCCAGGGTTTTCCTTAGTTAAAATGGTTCGTGTAATGTTTTACTTTTAAATGTTTGACCAATAAATTCTTGGGTATCTTTTTAAATGATTGTCCGACCTTTCTTAATCTCAAACACGTAGCCATAGCTTCTACTTCGCTGTATTATCACTCTGCAGTACAAATAGTATCATATTAGATTGACTCTAGGTGCTTAACCTTCTAAACTTAGCTTGTTTTTCTGAAACATGGAAGTTATTCGAAGGGGTTTGGAACTTAGAAGTTATCAGATATTTTGCGAAAAATCCACTGAATGATGTTAAAATCTGCGATATTTAGAAAATTAATCACTATATTTTTTTTTGCATTGTTTTGTGGCAAACTAGGGGTGTAAATGTTTGAATTGTTATCTTGCTCACTCCAAGCACTATTTTAACACTTAAGGCATCTACTAAGAAATTTACACGTAAAAGGAAGTAGTGTGCGGTCCATACCAGATTTTTTTAAACGGCAAGGAAAGGGAACATTTTGGAATCGTTTTGTGATTTGCATTGCAAGATAAAAAAATCAAAGAAAGTGTGGTATGATTAATACCACAGTAACTTAAAGAGATTTTTCAAACATTTTCATTTTGAAACATTTTGGGCGCTAACGGGTTAACCATGCGCTCAAACTATCTTGCTATGTCTGTACAACCTCCATATGTTTAATAACTTTATGTAGTTGTCTGTACCCCACAAGCTACAAGCTTGGCTCAGAGTCAAATGTTTGCTGTAGTCCTACAGAGACATTGAATCAACACTCAAACATACAAAACAAAAAGTTTCGTAATATATTTTAGTCCATTAGGAAACATACACAAGTCATGAAGCAATATACAGAGATTCAATGTTACAAAACAAAACAGACAGCATAAGCAAATGATCGCGGCAGACAAAAAGAGAGGGACAAACGAGAGAGAGAACCAATCCATTAGGCATAAGCTTTTTAAAAATATACACAAGATAAAAGCAGTGTGTCTAAAATAGTCTAAGAACTAGCTACGTTTTTGAGTAACAATTTTAAGACGTCTGGCTCTATAGTATATCTTTCCCTGTGCTCTTCCGAATAGATGCGGGGGTGTCTGATTGCATTTTTTACTGCCAATCACATTTTTGCTGGTAAAAATATTGATTTTTTAACCATTATGGGGCAATTAGACACTTAAACATGTCGTAAATATGTCATGTAATATATCGATAAAAAGCTCTGTTTCTCGCCTTTACAACGATTTTTGAATTTAAATTCCACTATAATTAGAAAAAGAAGTTGCATGTACAGAGGCTTAGTTTTTTTTTTTTGTTTTTAAACAGCTCTGTAAATTATACAATTTTTGAAGTAGAAATCTAATAATTAGCAAGATTACTTGTCTTGTCATTTACAATGGTTTTTGAATTTTTATTCTGCTATAGTTAGAAAAGAAGTTGCATGCAAATTTGTTTTTCTTTCCGTTTTTTAACAGCTCTGTATTGGGTACAATTTTTGAAGTAGAAATCTAAAACTCGGCAGGATTGATTATTTTCCCAGATGTGTCCTTTCCATCAATTCTTGCTAGAATCGGAAATGGTGAGGTCAAAAACTTTTTTCATGATTGATTCGACGTGGAATTGCCGAAAAATGACTTAAAAATTACTATTTTTAGAAGCAAAAATGTGATGTGCAGTAAAAAACCCAACTGCCGTCATTTCATTTCATTTCACACTCCAGGGTCCCCCGTACCTACCACAGCTTCGTGGTTTAACCGGGATAGGGCCCTGAAGAGCGCTCTGTTCTTAATTTTGAACCAGAACCTAGGGTCGAGCAAGCCCTAGGCCCAGCACCCCCAGAGGTATCATTTCACTTGGAGGACTTTGTGACCACGACATTTTTAACGCCTACCAGCCACCATTAATCAAGACGGTGGATCTTTGATCGGCTGGGATCGAACCCGGGTCCCTCCGGACACGACTCCGATGCCTTACCGATCGCGCCACCACGGCCCCCCAACTGCCGTCAGACACCTTGCTCGTATGCTGCTAGGAAGAGCATAGGGAAAGATATATTTAAGAGCCAGATGTTTTAAAATTGTTTTGCTTTTCCGACGTTGCCAGCCCTTGGACTAAAAAAGTTTCTCGCCACAGTGCATGAGAGACGATGAGAGAGTCGATATGGCACGCGCAGTGTGAATGTTAAAACAGGAGCAATGAACACAGAGAGGCACACATTTGAGACAGGGTGGGGAGCTCAGATGTTGATCACGGTGGTGGAGACAGAGCAATTCGGATTGTCCATCTGAGACAGGATCTGGGAGAGAGAGAAGAATGTGAGTGAGAAACTTGCTTACAACAATAATGAAACAATTGCATAATCTTGCAGTCAGGGCTGCGACATTGATGTCGATGTTTTGGAAACATCGATTTTTTTACCATTCATGTTTGAGGGTCGATGTTTTACCAACATCGATGTTTTGGGGTCGATGTTTTATATTCCAGCAAAAAAAGCTAAAGAAAAATACACGATAAGCATACTTATTAAAAAGTTTTCATCTTTAATCAGAAGTTGCAATATTAATCTCATTGAAAAAAAAATTCTATGATGATTATCGATGTTTTTTGCTCTTGATGTTTCTGAAACATATCTAACTTGCTTTTATCGGGGTTTTTTTTTATGTCTTTTAATGATCGTTGTTTCACGTTCAATGTTTTTTTTTTCTTCTTTCGATGTCCTTTTTACATTTTAGCAAAAACCAATAAAAATATGTGATAAAAAAGATTCATCTTTCTTTAACCACTAGTTGCAATATCGACCGAATTGAAAAAAAAGTTTTTTTTAAATAACTAACGATGATTTACTGCCAATTTTTAAACATAGTTGTTTTGCATTTATTTTTCTTCAATGATGCTTTACACTTCAGCAAAAAAAAAGTTTAATAAAAGTTACCAAGTTAATCAATAGTTGGTGTATATACCTCACTGGAAAAAGTTCTTTTAATTGACATCGTTATCTTACGATTGATGTTTTTCCAGGAGACAAAGGGTACATCCAATTGAGTGATATATAGAGGCGCTTGTAATGGGAAGTAACTGAATAACTGTGCATTCAAACGTGTAAGCAATTAAGAAAAAACAGATCGATGTTTGAAAACACATCAATGTTTCTTGGTCGATGTATCAATACCATCGATGTCTTTATTTTCCAGCATCGATGTCTTGCCTTCGATGTCGCACCCCTACTTGCAATACACCACCCACTCAGATACTCCATCCAAGGACTGGAATTGTGTGCTTATTGACACTCGTCAGCCTCGAGTAGGAAGCAACAGAGCTGTGTTGGCATTCAACAAATGTAAGAAATATTCTCAATTAGTTTAAACCCTTGTTTTTGGTTTATTCTTAATATTAAATAGTTCTAGTTTCTAAATTTTACTTACGGCCGTCTTTGCCGCTGTTTACAGTCCAGGTTGCACTTAATCACTTGAATCAGTTAAAGTCAACAGTTTGTTGGGAGACTTTCGTTTACGTCAACCTACGCTCCCATTGGACAGTCTGGGAGGCGTTGCCCACGTCATCGGGATTCCTTCTAGAACATTGCTTTTCGTCCAATCGGACGCTCCCACGCCCTGGCATAGTCAGTATTTAGTTCGAAAGATTCTCAAAGTGGTGTGTCAGTTCCATTCCGTCGATGGTGCGTGAATAGGGAGATGGATTAAGTCTAGCCGTGAGTTGTTTTTAATCATGCCGCTGGTCGGTTTGTTTTTACCGATACTATTTACTTTTTCTTCCAGATTTAGTTTATCAGTGATAATCAGTCTTAGAATGTTTTAGATAATAGAGCCCTAGTATACACTTGCCAAATGTTCCGAGGTACTTTGATGTTTTCTATTTAAAAGTTGTACATATGTTCTTAAACGCCTAAACAAAGGCTTATTAGTTTTTACTCAAAGTTTCATCTTTTCGTTCTGCTTATGTCTGCCTCATCAGCATTTAGGATTTTGCGTCAATCAAACAATTACAGGGCTAACAAGCTGGAGGCAGAAATCCTCTTACAGGAACAAAGAGAGCCGAAAAACTGGTAGCTAATGTAAAATTAGGAACACCGGCGAGAGACCGCACATTCGTAGGGTACAACTTGTAAATTCTAAGGCAGAGTTAGGTAGAAAGCAGTCCTTGTCTGGAATTACCGAGTTGGCGGTGTATTGCATGTTTCTGTTTTAGCCCTTAGGGGAGGTAACTTATTGCTTTAACAACATAAAGCTTGGAAGAGCATCATATTTACATGTTAAACTAAAGAAAATTAGAAAAATAAAAAACTGTAGTTTTATTTTATGTGTGAATTTAAGTAAAAACAACACTCACCTGTCTGACAATGGACTTAATGAATTCTTTGCGATACCCTAGGTCATAATTCGGATAAGTCTCAAACACCTATAAAAAAATACTCATTATCTTTAGAATCCCATAATTATAAGAGATTGTACATCCTGTGAGAGTAGATACAGTAAAAAAAAATCTGGTATGGATCCCACACTACTTACTTTTACGTGTTAATTTCTTAGTAGTTGCCTTAAGTGTTAAAAAAAGTGCTTGGAGTGAGCAAGGTAACAATTCAAATATTTGCTCCCCTAATCTGCCACGAAACAATGCAAAAAATATTTTACAATGGTTAATTTTCTAAATATTGCTGATTTTAATATCATTCAGTGAATTTTTCGCAAAATATCGCCAATAGTGCCAAGTTGAACCCAAATTCAAAAAAATAATTTTTTCGCCAAATTTGTCAATATGTCGCCAAGTTGGCGTCAAACACTTGGCGACCAAAAGCTTGGCGACATATCACCAAGTTGTCGCGCCAATTCATATCACTTGAGTCTGCATTGAAATTAACACTGATTTACCCCAAAAAAGGGGTAAAACACCCCCTTGGGAACATTCGAATGCAACCACAAGGGGAGGTGCACAACTAGACCATCCTCAGAGCCTACATACCAAGCTAGAAGTTTCTAAGGCATATAGTTTTTGAGTTATGCGAGACACATACGCACATACATCCGCACATACAGACGTCACGAGAAAACTCGTCATAATTAACTCGGGGGTGGGTGAAAAGGATTTTTCGGCTGCTTATATGTTGGTAGGTACATATGCACGTGCTGACAGGTCGAAAAAACTACTGAACATTCATTCGGGGGTGAGCAAAATCAAAATTTAGACTCAAATTTAAGTGATTTTTTTTTCGCGATCACAATACTTCCTTTACTACGTAAAAGGAAGTAAAAAAGAAAACAACATATCATGCATCAAAAAGGGAAACATACCCTGCATATCACATGCTTCATTGTGACATCTTCCAGTTTTGATTCTTTCATGATTTTGACCACAAGAGCTCTCAACTGGTCATCCTAAAAGAAATGATAGTAATGGGTTAAAATACAGTAGTTCTAGTTTTACACAAGAAAGGAAAATTTTAATTCATTTACCATTTTTGATAATCTGGATTTTGATAAATCCATTTTTAAAGCCAAGTGTGTTTTAGCTTCATTTAAATTGGAAAAATGAAAAGCAGTCATTAAATTTTTTATATATATATTTTAATTAGAGATGCACCGATTAATCAGCCACTTTGCCAATTGCTAATAATCGGCAAAATCATGCTGATTAATTGGGGGAAGGATATTTCTTTACTGAAAAACTATTAATGAATAATTTTATTAACAGTAATAATAATCTTCACTATTGATACAAAGTTTTAAAATAATTCTACTTTGAATAAATACACACATATATAATATTACAGCATTTTTCATGCGTTCATATTTTTCTCCTTAGCACAGTGCTTTTAGATAACCTCTAAATTGCTGCTTATAATTGACAAATTTAAATTAAAAGTACTCCTAAATTGGAGTGCTCACCACAGACCCCACCTCCTTTTTTTGTTTTAAATTTTCATGTCAAGTAAACATAATTAAAAATGTGTTAACGTAACATTATTGATTGTAATATGAGAATTGGTTCTGAGAAATATAATAAAATTTTAAAATTATTTTGGGAAAATTAGAAAAATGGGGGGAAAAAACTTCTGCCCGAAATAAATTACTATTTCTAAACTCGGAATTGTAAAAAAAAAAGAAAAAAACGGTGATCGTAAAATCTACTTATATTAAAAACTGAGTATCTTTCTATCTATCTTCCTTTTTAACTGTCTATCTATGTCACGCTTCTTTCTCCTGAACGCCAATGAACTGAAAGTCGAACCAGGTACCGATATATTGGTAATTTTTCAGGCTTCATTAGTTTTAATTTATATTATTATACGATTTTAATTAACGAAGATATCAATTAATAAGTAGTTAAATTTAAACCAATTAAGCCTAATAAATAATTAAATATGAAGTCCATTGTTGCAAAACGTGGTTGCTATGAAACAGTAATAACAATGATAATGATAATTTTGAATGAAGGCTTAACTAAATCAAACATGAAACTCATTAGCGGGTCACGTATGTAGTATTTTAATTGCTAGCTACTTGTAATTAGGGATTGCAATACCGGAGCAAAAACACAATACCGGTATTCGGTATTTTTAAAACGCCAATACCGGAATACCGGTATTAATACCGGTATTTGAAATTTTTCAAAAAAAGAAAGAAAACATACTTGTTTTGTTGTAGTGTTCAATAATTTACACAAAAATATAAATTATCTTATGCAAATATAATAAAAAAGAACAAATATTTTGGTCAAATAATAATAAATGCAAAACAGTGAGCAATATATGACATTAAAAAGAAAAAAACACAGATAAAATTAATCATTTTTTCAACACAAAAAATAACAAAACGTATAGTAGCGTACAAAAAATTCTGCCTGGTGTCAATATCAATTGAAAAAAAAAGGAACTTTTTCCACTGCTGATTTTTAAAATAAGATCTTAAAAAATACAAAGCGTCTATCGAACTGTCATTCAATCTGGAGCAAATTTTTGTACATATAGTTCCAGCAGCTGAAAATGCGCGCTCGGAATCGACGCTGGTAGGGGGTATTGTTAACAATGCGCGTTAGGTGCGCTCCAAGTACTTACCCCGAAGTCCTTCGTTTTCAAGTAATTGTATTTCTCTTCTGATGGTTTTGGAAACATCTGTTTTCGGTGCTATACTAGTACTGTTTGTGGCAATTTTCTTACTTATGACTTGCTGCAACTTTTCCTGGAGAGAATTCTTCTTCCACTTCAATATCATCTTCATCAATTTGTTCTTGCTCGGGAAGAGTTGTTGCTTGCTTTTACAAACCTTGTTGAAGGAAATTTATGATGAATATGACAACATTTCAGATGCGTATGTAGTCCACTTGTGCTGCCTCCAAAAACGTTGATGATCCTTGAACATGTTTTACATTTTGCTAGCATATTTTTTTCATCATATAAATAGTAAAACCAAGCCGAAGAAATGTCAGATGATTTTTTATGTTCTTTGAATTCATTATTTTCCATTATGGACAAGTAAAACAAATACAAAGTACAGTGAGACAATCAGGCTATAAAACTCACCAATCAAAAAAAAAAAAAATCTAACTGTTCAAAAGTTTAAAACACTAACTCACAATATCATAACTACCATAACGTAAGGAGTGAAAAGACAGTGCAGCGATTCGATAACCATGAATATTTGCTGAAAAATGTGCAAAGACTAAAAGTTCTAAGACAAGAGGAAAATATCGCCAAGTATAGAGATAAATAGCGAGACAGTACACCAGCTTATATTGGCGACAACAAAAAAGCTTTTCCTTGAGAATGATTCTCTATGAATCAGTAGTTTTTGTTTTTTAGTGATATTTTGGCATCAAACAATTTATTTTTGTAGCGTCCCTTAGATGAAAAAAATACTCATGTAAAGTAACAGCAAATATATAATAAATGAAATGAAAAGCTCATCGGTTAAAAATTATTCATTTTTTTTTTCGCTAATACCGAAAATACCGGTATTTTGCCTCAGTAAATACCGGTATTCGGTATACCGGTATACCGGTTTTGCAATCACTACTTGTAATATTTTGAAATATAAATTAGTTGCAAAGCCATCTACTTAAATTAAAAACTGAGTAATTATGTCTGCTACCCTCCGTTGAGCGAGCTGAACTTACTGAAACTTTCCTCACCATCTTGAAGGCATGAAGCATCTCAATAATTCGAATGATTTTTTGACGGAGGGAAAAAGAAAAGGTCTGAAGGCGCCTCTTAGCGAGCCGCCTTGGTGGGGAGTAGTTTCTTGAAATTTTCCTCACTACTTTCAAGGCACAAAGTGCCCGCGCATAACCGGGACACGGGCGTAGTATGTTTTGAAATCTTATGAACATTCAATTTTATCAAATAATACAGCATCAGAAGGAGGTAAAAGTTGGGGGGGGGGGAGGAACGTTATGCATCAACATGCCGCAGGAAGCTAATCTAGCTGCCCTGGCAGTTAGTTGGTAGTATTAAAAACTATCATCCTTATTATTAATCGGAAATCAGCCAATTTGCTTATCGCTGCATCCCTCATTTTGAGGAATTCATTTTTATAAATCCCAAGTATGTTTTAGCTTGTTTTAAATTGGAATAATGAAAAGCTGTCATTAAATATACTATACATATTTTTTAATTTTATAATAATTTTTTTTATAAAAATGAGCCTTCACTCACATTTGGATGCCCAATCATTTTGGACAGGGGTTGGTCGTCGTCCTCATCACTTCCCAAATATTGGACCACACGAGCTGAAGCTGCAAGCAGGAAAGCGCATGAATTTTCGAGAAAGGTGCTTTTTAGTGATACAAAAATGTTGATGACCAAGGTAAATCATTTAATTGTAGTTTAAAATAACTAAAAAATAAGCTTCTAGAAAGTTCTTTCTTTACAAATATAAAAGTAATATACTTAATACTACCATTAATACTAAAGGTTAAACTATATTTCATGATACTGATTTCCCTTTGATTTTCAAAACTATTGAATATCCGCTAAGTTGGCATGCACTCTTAATACATCAACATGTAAATATAGTTCAGGCTTTCGTATTAACATCAGTATTAAATATAGTATTTTTACGTTTGCAAAGAATGAATTTTATCTTTTATATTCAGAGTTACATACAAACAACTGAAACACTTATAGTACATCAACATGTAATACAGTTTAGCCTGTAGTATGAATAAAAGTAATAAAATATATTACTTTTATAATTTGCATAGAAAGTGAATTTTAATTTTTAGTCAGAACTACATACATACAAAAACAAATCCACATATGAAACTAATAAAAGCATATTAAAAATAAAAAAAACCATTCAAGAGTTCCGACAACAATAGATGTCTGTTTCAAGCACATTTTAAATTTGAGTAATACAGTCCATGCTCGATATAACGACCGTCTCCGTTCTACAGAAAACGGTCTTTATCATGAGTGGTCACAATAAAAGGTAGAACATAGAGTATATTGGGATACAGTTGGGGGTTTTCTCACCGGTCGTTATATTAGGATGGTCTTTATAACGAGTGGTCGTTATAACGAGCGTCGACTGTATAGACTAATTAAAAATGTATTCAAAGATATGTTTGTGCTATAAAGCAAACAGTTCAGTTAAAAAAAAATAATCTTTCTGCCTCACACTGGCAGGAAGTTTCCTCATTCAAAACACCAAAATGTTTTCCAAATTACTCAAATCATAATTCAACAATTCATTCTGGATTAGGATGTGATCTTTGTATACCATTTTGACAGTCATTTTCAGGGTTTCTTCATTTTCTAATTTTTTAAAGTGATATTTTTTCTGCAGAATCATTTTTACTTACTTTTATTATTTTTTTAATTTTCAAAGTTTGCCACATGCATACACACATATATTAAATGGCCACATATTAAAGTATTGACAAATTGATATAATTCTCACCTCTGCATAGACATAGTTTTAATGAGAGAAATAGCAAATATAGTACTTGGCAGTGGCGTACATAGACTTCGCCCCCCCCCTCCCCGTAAGATTTATAAGTATGCCCTATCTTAGATTTATGGCAAAAATCTTTAGGAAATGGACCTAAAGGTCTATTTGATGCAGAGTTCAAAATTTTGATTTTGAAATCATTTTCAGAATATAAATCTATATCAGTGTTTACGTTAAAATCTGCTAAATTAGACTCATTTGAATCGAAACTGGTAGCAGATTCATCATCAGGGTTTTCAACATCATTTTCAGAATGTAAACAAATATCAGCATTTATGCTAGAATCTAATAAATTAAACTTATTCGAATCGAAAATGAAGGCGATTTCATTATTTGCGGCATGAAAATCATTTACAGTATCAGTATTCATGTTAGAATCTTTTAAACTGGACTTACTTGAATCAAAACTGGCGGGATTTTCATTGTTCCCGGGAAGATGAAAATGTGTTTGCAATATCATTTTCTGCATTTGCAAATTCCTTCACAAATCGAATAGGCATTATTATTCTTAAAAAAACTTAATCTTCTGATATTTTTCAGCTTTTACTGCTTCTTCCTTTTCCTTTTTCCAAAACTCTGCATCAGACGGTTTTTTTTATTCATTTTGATGGAAACTTAGTAAAATATCAATGTATGACTATTTCGCGTGCAATATTAAAGCTAATTAGGTCAGTATATTGGAATAGAATAGACAAAGAAAAGAGTTCGACTTTTTGAGCTCTGTAGGTCTGCCGTGATTGCATTTTTAAAGCAGACATGGTGGCGACAATAGCAAGTTTGCTATAATGGCACAGTTATTGTCCCCCTTTTTAATCCAAAATGGCATAACTCAGTTATTGTGACTTCTCGACAAGGTTCTTTATTTGGAATTTTTTTTTCAAATTATCTGGCAAATTTCGAGTTTGAATAAGAAGGAAGTATTTGTTAAAATAAAGCCTAATGTCTCTTCAGTTTCCTGAAAACACTAATACAAATGCCGTCTCTTTTCAGCAGATTGAGGCATTAGTGCATATTAAGCAAGTAAGTTGCCACCCTTAAGCCAGGCTGCCAACTTACCGCCTTGTACAACTACTGTGCATACTCTAATTTTATTATTCGGTAAAATTCTGGTTTCATTCGTTAAGTTGAATTCGGCCCCTCCCAAGAACCGAGTTCAGGCACCCTTGATCATAGGAGCTCAATTAGAGGTGGACAGGGGGTATATGTTATGCAGGAGAAGGCAGGGAGGGTGGTGAAATCATTACGTTATGCATCATATGTAACGTATAGACACAGATTTCATTGGGAACACCTAGAAGTGACATTGAATATTGGGAAAAAAAAAAGTTTTTTGTTATTTTTTCAGAGTGAGCCCCCATACCTCTGGCGCTATGTACGCCACTGGTACTTGGTGTACAGCAAAAATAAATCATCTTATATCTTCCTATTTTTTCAAACTTAGTGTTTTCTTACGGAATATTAAACATAAAAACATATTTAAAGAAAAAAAAAATCTTAGAATTTTCTGAGTACATTACATTATGGTAGAAATTTCAAAACTTTCTATTTTTTTCACAGTGGAATTAAACTCCTTTGGAAAGAAAATCCCCTCACCCCTCACTGACCCACAAATTTAAGGGTTTTTTTTTTTTTTTGCTAAAAACAGTCCATCTCTCATCTCTAAACACAAGCGCCACTCCAGAAATTTTGTCTTACCACTAATTTTCTTGAAATTATTACACCAACATTCTATTAGTGGGAAAGTCCCCTTCCGTTTTCCCTACACACATCGACTTCAAGATTTATTTTCAAATGAACATTTTACTTTTTAAAGAAAACTTTTTATTAGAATTTTTAATCAAAAAGTACAAGGCCACTGACTATTTATAACACATTTTTTTGGGGGGTGGGGGGGGGGGAAGGGGAGGTAAAACACATAAAGTACAAAAATACAATTGCATTTTAGCTCAATAGGCTTGGTGATGAAATACTATTCAAGAAATAAACAGAAAAATGGCAACCCTAAATCGGATACTAAAGGATTGGACTAAAATTTCGTAATTACACTTTGATGAAAAGCAACGAAATAAATTAAATACTACAAAAAAGTCGCTATTATGGGATGTTCACATCAGCTCAGCATTCTATGTTATGATGAGTAAGGTTTGGTTTAAAACTTGATTCTTAATGTTGTTTTTATTACTTTACTAGGGTTATTACCCAGCGTTGCTTGGGTGCTATTTAATACAACAAAGCGGTTTGTAATAGTGTTCAAATAGTGTTGAATGCAAATAATTTTAACAGAAATTATTTTTAACTTATTTCATGCTAAACTGAAATAGGTGAGCCTTGAATTGATAATTCATTGTTAATCATAATCTTTGTCGGAAAATACCCACATTTAAATGTGTTAAATTTAATCAATTTGTATGCTTAAAGGCTTATAATTAATACTTTATCTATTCAAAATGGAAAGAAAATGTCCATTTTGAGACAAAAAAATTGAATTGCGAGCTTTTTGGATTTTTTTAAAATTTCAAAACCCCCACCTATATGAATTCTAGAGCATCGAGGAACCTCTGTGCCAAGTTTGATGACGATCCGACGAAAACTGGATTTGTATAAGGTACAAACATATATATACAGGGTGTCCACTTCTATCGTGTCCCAATAGCTAATTTCTAAACCGTTAGAGATAAGTATATAGTTCATTTTGGAAAAAATCTCTAAATTACGAAAGGAATTTGGGCTACGAAATGTTTTTCAAAAAAAATCAAATTTTGATTGAGTTACAAAATTTTAATTTTTATACAGCCCCCCAGTCCTATCAATCGTATTTAGTAAAACATTTTTGACACTGTAACGTTTAAAACTAAAAAAAAATCAATCTTCTACAACAAAAATTGACCGAGGTATGACATTTTGAAAAATCAAGATTTTGCATTATTTCATGACGTCATCCAGAGATCACTTAAGGGACCGTATGCGAAATCCTTCAAAATTTTGATTTTTCAAAACGTCATAACTCGGTCAATTTTTGTCGTAGAAGAGTGATTATTTTTTAGTTTAAAACGTTACAGTGTCAAGAATGTTTTACTAAATATGATTGATACGACTGGGGAGCTGTATAAAAATTAAAATTTCGTAACTCTTTAAAATTTGATTTTTTTGAAAAACATTTCATAGCCCAAATTCCTTTCGTAGTATAGAGATTTTTTCCAAAATGAACTATATGCTTATCTCTAACGGTTTAGAAATTAGCTATTGGGCCACGATAGGAGTGGACACCCTGTATATATATATATGTGTACATACATCCATTTTTATAGATATAGATTTCTGTCAAAGTACTGATTTCAAAATATGATTTTTGCGAATGTACCAAAAAACGGTAGTAAAATTGGATGGTGTTATGCAAAAAGGAGTCAACCCACAAAAACCTGATTTTGAGATAGTGGGCTTTAAAGTCAACAAACTCTGGCAAAAAGCATGGAGCTCTATATCAATATATCAATAATATGTTACCATGAAATGTTGATAGGGCTTAAACATTTTTGCTTAATGTAGAAAGCAACATATTTTACCATCACAGTTGGATAACTCATTTTTTTTATATTTTGTGGGTTAACTCCTTTTTGCATAACACCATCCAATTAGCCCGTATTGGGGACCTGAATAAGGCAATTTACACGGACAAAAAAAAAAATGAAAAACCATCCATCCTTACCCGAATTCTTGACATCCGAGAGGGTCTCGTCCGCTCGGGCAGGCGATCTCTCGAGCGGGGGGGATGGAGACGCCTGTGGGGAATTCTCTCGGGAAAGGCAGGGCTCGCTCTTGATGTGCACCGGCAGGGGTGTGGAGGTGGAGGGGCACGATTCCTTCTCTTCCTTCTTCGCCGCGTGCGGTTTTCTCGACAGGAGGGAAGAAGAATTCTTGCGTTTTTCCTTCCCGACGGGCAGCGGAACGATCTCGATGCTGGAGCAGGGGGATTCCCGCCTGGGGGTGTCTCGGTGCAGGGGGAGGGGCACGATCTGGATGTCTGGGGAGGACTGACGGGAAGAAAACATGCAACTGTCAGAAAGCAAGTTGCAAAGACAGACAACATTTAATACATAAGTTACTAATACAGAACAACCTCGATTTAACGATTACCTGGAGACTAAAAAATTATCATTAACCCTTTATGTCCCAAATATTTAGTTGAAAATACATTAAAAAAAACATTTATCGAGTAAATTTTTTTTCAAAATTTTGGGGGTCTAAGGTCCCCTACCCTTTAGGGCCCCCAAGAAAATTATTTTCGATCGCAGGTACCGTCTGTTGGTCCCTCAATGAAGAAAAAGGAGTGGTACTTGAAAGCTTCAGCATGATTACAGCCATTTGTGGTTCATAATACTATGCACTAATATAAGCGGGACTTCTAAGTCCCGTCGGGGCATAAAGGGATAAATCAGGAATATCGTTAAATCAGGAAAGTATATATATATATACAGTGAATTCGCGATAACTCAAAGTCTGATAACTCGAATATTACTATAACTCGATTTTTTTATTTGGTCCCGATCCCTTCGTCTTCGATTCCATGTTAATTTTTCTCCATATCTCAAAGTAAACTTCGCTTAACTCGAAGTTTTTTCGAGGTCACTGAACATTTAATGGTAAAAAGCGGAAAAATTTTTCAAGTGGGAGCATGAAAGTTTACTTTTCTCTTGCTATTCCTGCGGAAAAAACCTGAAAGTCAAAAAAAGATCTGTTGAAACAGTGTGCAATAAAGGAATAACAGGAATAACGTCTGCGGTGGCTCTTGCTGTATCGTTTGCTTTTATTGCTCGCATTATGCGTCAGTTAGAAATTTGTTTCCACAAAAATTAGCTTCTTTAATCTTCAATGAAACATGACAGTGAGATAGTGATAATAAGGTTTAGAACAAACGACTTTTGAAGGAGTTGATAAAAAATTTCTTTAATATGAAGTGGAAAAAAATTGATTTAAATACTCAGGTTTGCCACAAAAAGTATATATAAAACTATGAAAGAAACTGAATGCGTTGCCAAAGGAAAACCACTCGTAAAAAGGCTTTAACATTTACTGTTTCTCGAATTATAAAACTGAACATTGCAGTTTAAAAGGACGGATTATCCCACAAGAATGAAATTCGAATAAAAAGAAAGATTTATTTTCTTTTTTGTTTTTGTTCTTAACGTTTTTTTTTTTTTATAAATAGTGCACATTTTTATCAATAAAACAATTCATGTGTTCTGTATTTGTATCAATTATTTATATATTAGTTAAATATTCCAGATTTTTCTTATTAAAATGTTGGAAATCGAAACTAATGATAAGTCGAAGTTTTTTTTCGGTCTCATCAGATTCGAGTTATCGAGAATTGACTGTATATATATATATATATATATATATATATATATATATATATATATATATATATATATATATATATATATATATATACACGTAATCTAAACCAGGGTTTGAAAAAACCCTGGTTAATTTGAAAAAGCCCAGCCTATCGGGGTTTTTGAAAAAAAAAAAAAAAAGAGTTTTTAGGGGTTTTGATGAAACCCAGCTTTTTTCGGGTTTTTTCAAGAATCATTTTAATATCATTCTCTATTCAAATATTGTCCACCTGCTTTTACTTTTCATAGAATAAGAGGAGTCCTGAAGAGCGACCTCCTAAACATATTCTTATTCCACAAATTCAGAAACAGCATTGCAATATTTAATTTTTTAAATTGATATTCTATTTTAAATTGATAGTGAAATGAATTTATAGATTGGAATAATTATTGCTTATTTTGAACTTATAAGTGTTTAAAAAAAAACACAATAGTGAGAACTTCATGGGTAGTTTTTTTTCTAATACCTCATAAGTTGTCAGGAAAGGAAGATGGCAATTTCTGGACCAGTTTCTGACCTAGATTAAATATTCTAGCAAATTAAATATTATAATTGAATTGATCAATATCGAGTTCTGGGCTTAGTATTGATCAATGTATTCCGAGTTTGTTCCTGGAATAAATGTTTCCAATATACAGTAAATTTTGAAAAAAACAACTTTACCAACATGGTGGGTTTTCTCAAGTGGGCCCGCTCGGAAAAAACCGCTTGGGTTTTTTCGGACTGGGCCGGCTTTTGCAAACCCTGATTTGAACAGATTAAACTATTGATCATTAAATGAATGCTTCCATAAGCGTAAGCTCTTTTCTGTCTTTAAGAAAACCACTCATTTTTATTGCTTTCAAAATATTTTATTGATGCTTGTGTCGTTTTTCTTGGGTTGAGATATAAGGCTCCTCTTTTTCGACTGTCCTCTCAAGGCACAAAAGCTTTGTTTGTAATGCTAGAAGACTGGTCGTTGCTGGAGAATCAATATTCTTCCTACTGTGAAGACTAAAAGGCCTTTTGGAAAAGAGATGGTAATGGTTTCAAATTATATACGGCAATTAATGAAAGTCAGAACAGAAGAAGGTAAGTTATATCTGTTTGTTGCCATAGATATTGCTTTAATATTTTAGAACGCGGTGATTCAATAATTTTCATTAAATCCTGCTCAAACTTACAGTTTAACTCTGAATCTTGGCTTTTCTCATACTCTCTAATTTTCTCATCTATTTCCGCTTTATTCGGATTAAATACACCCTTCTCACGTTCCAATTCATCTTCTGGAAACGTAGAATTCATATATATCTATTAACACCAGAAAAAATACTTAAAATTCTCGCTGATGTTACAACAGAACAGCAAATACAGAGGCAACCCTTTCCAAAAACTCTTATCTATTGTCTCTTAAAGCAGATGTAATTTTGGTTGGAGTTTGTCTCTAGCTATACCTTTAATTATTACTAACCCGTCAGCAATTTCTGGTATTTCTTGAAAAAAAATCAGAAAAACCAGCTAAAAAGAAAACTGAAGGGTTTAATGCTTTTGCTAGTAAAACAGTTTTAAAAAAGTTTTTTTTTAATATACTAGGGTATTCCTGATGAATGATAATTTGGCCGTGTCCAATATCATCGTTAAATTGAGGAAAGCTATCGTTAACTTGATAAAGCTTTTACAGAAAATGCCAGGCATACCGATCCGGAACAGCAAAATGTATCCTACATTGAGGAAATCGTTAAATCGGGTATCATTAACTCAAAGTTATACTATACTATTTACACAAAGGATCCTAAACCTTACCATTTTGACATTTTCAATATTTTGTTTGAAAATTAGCATCAAAGAAAAAAAACTTACAAAACAAGCTTGCAGCTTTTTGAGCTCTGGTTTATGATCTTCCTTCAAAACACTCATTGTGCAATGATTGACTGAAATGGAAAAGAAAGAAAAAAAAACTCAGAAGTGAGGAAAAAAAGATATTAAAAATGAGAAAATTAATTATTACAACTGCTGCTTCCAGATGAACCCACGGAGAGAACAAACAATGCTTATATGGCACTAACTTACAGCAGTGGATTTAATTCGGGCAATTTTTTTTCCTTTTTCTCATTTAACATTGTATGGTGATTTATCAGATTTTTTTTTCCCTTAAATAATTTATTAATAACTTCTGTATATATGTATTCATTTCACTTGAATATTCATCTTTTTTTTATTTTTAATTATTACACAACAGAAAATGCCACATTAACAGTAATAGAATATAATTTCCCATTATCAAATCAATATTTAATAATCAACAATAAATTATTTATTAATTCTATATTTTGAAGGAAAACTATTACTTTTTTTATCATATTTCGATGTTCCAAACAAAATCATCTTATAAATCAAAATTCATCTGAGAGCGATTTTTGTTAATAATTGCATTAAAAATAGAATAAAATAAGGAAAAAAAACCATAATATTCCTATGAAATAAATACATAAATACTAGAGAAGCTATTAATGAATGATTTATGTGGAATGGAATAAATCTAATGATTCATTATCCCTTTGTTGCACAACACCTAAATTTTTTTATATACAATGATAAAACACTATGAGTGGGTTTAGTTAATCACAAAGACATAGATTTTACAGTCAAAAAAGTTTTTCATGAATTTCTTTCCCAGAGTGTGGTGTCCCCATTTGCCCCCCCCCCCCCCCCCCCACATACACACCTAGGGCATGAAAAAAAAAATGTGCTCATGCATGCAAAAAACAATTTTCATCATTTACAAAAACATGATCGAATACCTCAGGCAAAATAAAGAAAATTGGTTGACTTTTTCAGTTCTAATAAAAAATGTAAAAATTTTCAAAAAAATTCCATTTTTTTTATTTTAAAATTTGGAATGAGTTGGACAAAAATTTGAGGCAACAGAAATAGATTTTTCTGTTGTTCTGCCACATATTTGTGTTCTTTAAATTTAAAAGAAAGTAGCTCAAGTGATTTTAATTTAAAAAAAAAGAGAATTTTTTTTTAAATTGGTGATTTGGTGATGCAAACACTGCGCAACAAAGGGTTATACGATGCTAAATGATGGAATCATTAAATAATTGAAAACAGGCCAGAATTAAAAAGAGCGCACTAGTGTACTTTCAATCTTTTGGCATCTTCTTGCACCAAGAATTAGTTACATTTCTACTCATCAGTTACTTTTTAGCCTACTTTCACATTAAAAGAAAAAAAAAGCCGTAAAAAACATTAAAAATGGCTTAATGCATCTTTAAAACATCGCCAAGTCCAAAAAAAGTCGAAAAGGAAGAAAAAAATAAAATAAAAATCAGAAAGTAGGATTTTAAGATGGGGAATTTGTGTGTCGGTCTGTTTATCCCCCCCTCCCCAAATAACTTTTGAATGAACAGTCTGATTTGAACAAACTTTTTTTGTAGGAAAGATCTCGGCAAGGACACCTCATTCCCATATTTCACTTTTTGATTTGAACCATTTTTTGATCAACTTTGAACCGTGCAAACAACCTGTCCCGCGCTACTAACTTTTTAGTGAACAGTCCGATTTGAGCAAACTTTTTTTTTGTTCGAAAGATCTCTGCAAGGATACTTTATTCAATATTTAAATTTTCAATTTGAACAATTTTTTGCTCAACATTGATACTTTCAAGCAACCTGTCTCGAACTAATAGCTTTTGAGTGAACAGTCCGATTTAAACAAAAAAAAAGTTTGTTCAAATCTTTTTTTTTTTTGTTCAAACGATCTCGACAAGGACACTTCATTCCCATATTGCATTTTTTGATTTGAAGACTTTTTGGTTCAACTTTGAACCGTTCAAAAAACTTAACATAAGCGCCTACGGGTAAATTTAAGCTTAATTTAGATCCTGAACTTCGGATTTTGTTCAAACTATCTTTGTTAGAAAATGATTTGATGAAGAATGTATTGAAAATAATTTTCTGAATAAGCTGTGTTTAAGACGCCAATTCTGACTTTTCGACTTTAACTCCAAAACCATGTCAGAAATGCAGGCTCGGAAAAATTGACCGACTCTTACTGTTAGAATTTTAGAGCTTTTACTCTGACTCCGCTGATCGACTCTGACCGATCACTCCGACTTTTCAACTGATCAGACAATTTTTTGCTCATTTATTTATCTGTTTTATCTTATTTATTATTATTAATTTAATTTTTTATTTTTCGCAGACGATTTTTTCTAATAAAAATTAATTATTTAAGAAAACATTTTATTATTTATTTATTTTAATTACTGGCAACGGATTAAAAATAAAATTTGATATTTTATATAGGAACGTTTTTTTATTTTTTTTTTTTTTGGCAAAATTTGCTTTGATGTGCTTTCTATTTTAAATTCTTTTATTAAAACAAAGAATTTTTCTAGTGAAGAACTATAATAGCTGCATTGTTTAAAAGATGCAACAATCTATTCTCTTTTTTTTTTTTTTTTTTGTTTCCGTTTCTATTTCATCAGATGAGAGAGGCATATTTTGTTTTTAGAAATCAGCTTTATGTGCTAAAAACGTATGTTTGATTTAATTTGCCGTCTCAGATAATTAAAAGAATATCAATCACATGCTAAAATGTCAATGTCGGTATGGGAGAAAGTAGGCTCTTGACAAAACTTTTTGTTCATGAACATGAGAGTTTTGTGCTTAAAATGTGGGCCTTACCAGAGGGCTTGGGGGCCACGCTCTCGACCTTGGAGATGACAATGCCGGAGGGGAGGTCTGAGACCACCGAGGAGGAACACTGGCGGGAAAAAGAAAAGAAGGTTCTGTTAAACGTCTCTCATGGCTCGATACAATATGAACTCGACAAAGAGACTATAAGATCATTTATCAAACAAGCATGACATAAAAATGTGCCTTGCAATAGGGATGCGCCAATAAGCAAATTGGCCAATTACCTATTAAAGCAGAATACCAGGGGTGATTGTGAATTCATGAAAAATACCTGAAAGTTTTGAAGAGAAAATGTATGGGAGGGGGGTGATTTTTTGAAAAAACCAAGGCCCCTATTATTTAAGCACACCTAATTTTATAATTATACATATTTAATAATAAATTGCCTTTCATAAACAAACAAGACACATTTCATACATTCAAATAGTTTCAAATAGTTTTTAGTCAAAAAAAAATAGAATGGCATCTTAACATTTTTGTTTGATGAATATTCTATTAGTAATTATCGAAAAATCATCGAAAATTCGAAAAATGAAAAAAATACCGAAGGTGGGAAGACAAAACCATAATTAAAAATGTTTTATTTCCGGTATTTTCCAACATTAAAATACCAGAATCGATCGTGAAAATACCGGAAATCCGGTAAAATACCGGAACACCATCACCTCTGGAATACATTGCGATGTTCTGCAACGTAAAATCATTTGACCAAAATTGTTCTGCAAGTACTGCAAGCACTGTATGAGTAGAAACGTGACCCTTTTCAAACACCATGACCTTAAAACCAAAAAGATTTCATACAGGACTATGAAAAGAATATTTGTTCAGTACTCAGTCTTACTGCAGAAAAAGCCTGAAATTAAAATTCCAGCTACACATTATTGACAGAAAAATGTAAAACCCTGCAACCCTGTTCCTATAAGTGGCAAAGAGTTCCGAGTGTTTTGACACTGCATTAGAGGCAATGTTTTCACTCAGAATAACAGCACATGGCCAATAATGAGACAAAATCTTCGAGGGAGGAAGCTTAAGGGGCATAAAATAGGTGTAGTCAAATGTAATTTTCAGCAAATATTTTTTAACTGAACATGTAATTTTGTGCAAATTCTGCAGAATTTATCCAACTTGAAGTAAATTTAAAGTTCCTGTAAATATCGCAAAAAAACGACTTTTTGCTTTTCTTTCTAATATGCACAATTTGAAGAAATTTTAGGGTGTTTTTTTTTTTTTGAAGAACTCTACAGAAATTGTTCTGAATTTCTTCAAAAAATTATATCTTTTGTTAGAAAACTGACTTTTCTACAGACGTTTTAGATTCCTGCCAAATTTTTTTCAGAATTTCCCTCACATTTGTACAGAATTTTATCTGCAGTTCAATTATCTGTTCTGCAATGTACGCTGCAAATTTAGCAGTATTCTGCTTAGGGAGACTGATTAATCAGCTAATGATAATCAGCGGATTAATGAGCAGGACTATTATTTTTTTTTACCAATTTAGCCATCACTGTTTTTTAACTTTCTTTCACAATTTCGGTTTCAGAAATAGTTACTTATTTATTTCTGAGAAAAAATTCGTTTTTCTCCATTTTTTTCAATTTTTCAAAGTATTTTTTAAAATTTATCAAATTTCTTTGAACCAATTACATATTTTTGTGAATAAAATTACATTAACACACTAGACATGAAAATAATTAAAAAAAAATTAGAGGGAAGCTGTGGTGAGTACTTTTATTGAAGGGTGTTCTTAATTTAAATTTATTTTTCAATTATAAGTAGCCATTTAATTCAAGACTTATTCTTTGAAACTTATAGTTTATCTAAAAGCATTAAGCAAAGGAGAAACGTTTTGACCTATGAAAAATGGTGCAACATTGTCTACATGAGCATATTTATTCAAAATAGGAATATTAAACCATTTCTATCAACTGAGATTTTTTTTTTTTTTAATTTCATTCTTTGAATTATTTGTTTTGTTTTTATTCACTTAACTTTCGTATTACGTGCTATACTTGGGTTTGCAGAACATTATTTATTTCTTGTTTATAAGTTTATCCATTGTAATTTCTTGTTCAAGCATCCTTGAACTAATTTTTATTTAAAACCACTTATTTGCCAGTTGATCAGCAAAATTTGACGGATTATAAATGATATGAAATATTCATGTTTCTGCATTCCAATTTAAAAGTTCAGGAAAAGGTTATCTTATAATATTCCAATCAGTTTTGCACATTGCACGAACTATTTGTTTTGTTTTCACTCTGTACACTTTCATATACTGCATGTTACAGCAAAGATTGCAGAAAATTACATTTATTTACTGTTTATAAAACAATTTATCATAGTTTCTTGGTGAAGGAATACTTTAAAAAATAACATGTAAAAAAAAAAAATTGGCGATTAATCAGCAAAATGGCCGATCAATCGGCACTGACGAATAACTCGCGCATCCCTTTGTCAGACGTCTTTATAGCCAATATTTACTCACCTGTGAAACTTTACAGGTGCTAGATGTTGCCTTCTTTTTGACTGGTAACCGGGGTACTGGCACAGGTGATATTGTCGGCATTATTGTGCTACCTAAAAAACGTGACATTGATCTCAACAGAACAAACTCCTTTTGTTTAAGAGTGCTTTCAAATAACATTTAACATTTGAATCTGAACATTTGAGCTTTCATACATCAAACAACTTTTACCTTAAATTGATGATGCATAAAATGCAGTGTTGGGCAAATTTTAATCGCATGGACAATTAAAGATTGACAATCGATTAGTTGGAAAACGTAACCACAACTCACTATTGATCAATTGTAATTGTGGAAAATTACAATTAATAACTTAATAATTGTTAACTGTAGTAGTAACAGTTAACAATTAATTGTTTTGTGAATTTTAATTAAAACTAACTCTTAAAAAAATTACTGGCTCTGTATAATATAACTGTACAGGTGACGAGGACCAGTACCATATTACTATCTAACTATTTTAATGCATATGTTAGCAACATATAAAAGATCGATGCAAATAAATAATCAGTAACTTAATGAAACTTTTTAAAACATTGAAAAAACAATTACAACAGTAACTAACTGTAATGCCCATTCATACATAATGTTAATTGTTAGTTTTAATTGTTTCACCAAACAATTAAAAATTAATTGCAATTATTTTAATTGTGAGATATGATTAACATGCAATAATTCAATTAAATTAATTGCAAAGTGCAATTAATAGTATAATTGTGATTAATGTAATTGCAATTAATTTAACTGCAATTACTTTTTAAATCAATTAACAAGGTAAAAATTGATTAATGCCCAAAACTGGTAAAATGCATCATGCAAGACATTTTTTGTCATTAGCAATTGGTAAATTTCAAAAAATAATGTTTTTCAAAACAAAAACTAGGGTCTTGCTATTTTTTCCTTTCTTTCAAAATATTTGATTGTAAGAGAATAAACTACCTTTTTTATAATTTTGCATTTTTATTAAAAATATTTATCACTAAACGAAAAGTGGCAAAACAGTGAATCATAAAGCAAACACACACAGTATGTGTTACAGTGAGTTTATAATCTGGTATGACGATGAGGCGAGCTTCAATACAGAATTTGCCTCTTAATACCGTACGTAAATAAATATACACTCACACACACAACAAATTCGTTGAACTTGTACAATGATTCATACGAAGTGTTACGGTTCAGCATGACCCACAACTAAGTGGTGAATGAGCCAAAAAAGGTTGGGAACCACAGTTAGAAAATTGATCATCAAAGAGCTGGACTACATCAAAAAACTAGTATGAGTCAACGATAAAGCTTCCTTACTGTTTAACAGAGCAGAGGGCTTCAGTAGAAACTTGAGAATGGCGTCTATGAGGCTATTCTTGCTCTCATCCACAATGTACTGTGAGACGCACAGCACAGTCGCCACAGCCTTCAGATCTTCCACACTCAACCTGTAATAAAGTGAATGTGGAGAAATAAAGTGGAATGCACAAATGTTAGTCTAAGAGATTTCAACGTTTTTGAGTGATTATTTTAACACGTCTGGCTCTATAATATGTCTTCCCCTACACTGTTCCGAGCAGCATGCCAAGTGTCTGGCGGCAGAGAGTGCTTGCGATTTTTGCTGCGCATCACATTTTGTTGGTGAAAATGGGGATTTTTAACCATGCTGGGGTAATGAAAAACTTAAACCTGTCACAAGTATGCCATGTAATATATCGATAGAAAGCTCTATTTCTTGCCTTCACAACAGGTTTTTTATTTTTATTCCGCTAGAATTAGAAAAGAAATAGCATGCAAAAACTTTTTTTTTACACAGCTCTATAGTTTGTACAATTTCTGAAGTAGAAATCTAATTATGGGCAAGATTACTTATCTTGTCATATGCCTCCTTCACACCCATTTTTGTCAACATCGGAAATGTGGTGAGGTGACAAAGTTTTTTCTTCATGATTGATTTGACATGGAATTGCCTAAAAATAACTTCAAAATCAATTTTTTCCAATACAAATGTGATGCGCAGTAAAAAATAGAACCCCTCTCTGCCGCCCAGACACCCCCACATGCTACTCAAAAGAGCTTAGGGAAAGGTATAATAAAGTTGTTAAATTGTTAATCGAAAATGTTGCTAGCTCTTAGACTGTTAAAGATCAAAAATGTTCTTTGAAAATAAATGACTCACTGTTCCATCAAGCCCCTTCTGCACTGGTATTCCGGAGAGGATTCGTCGAAAGGGAAGCCGGAAAACTCCAGAATGTTTTTCCTGATGTTGTTTTGCTGTAAAAAAAAAAAAAAAAAAAAAAAAAAAAAAAAAAAAAAAAAAAAAGCAGCATTTGAATTCAGTAGCGGAGTAGCAATATGAGATAAGATGAATCTAAAATTCATGTTTGGTATTACAGCAATTTTCGATGAAAAAAAAAAAATATTTATGTTTCTAAACTAATTTAAAATATACTTACAGCACTCGTTGTCAAATATAGTATCATATGGACATCAGTTAATTTCAGCGCTGGAGTACTAATCACTTGATAGTGAACTACAAGAAATCACAAAAATTATTTCAGTTCTTAGAAAAATAAAGCATCATTTACACTTTAAAGACACTCTCATTAAAGCATTAACACTCCTTAACACTTTTTTTTCTGGAAAAAACTTCTTTGCCCGTTATAAAATAGGAAAATCATACTTCTAAATTAATATTTGAGCTTACATTAAAAATCATATCCCATGAAAGAAGTTAATTACCTCCCCTAAGCCAGGGCTAAGGCAGAAACATGCAATACACCACCGACTTGGTTATTCTCCTCCAAGGACTGCGGTTTCATGGTTGTTGATACCCGCCAGCCTGGAGTAGGAAGTAACCGAGCTCGAGGCAGAAACCCTCTTATAGAAGTGAAGAGAGCCAAAAAACTGGTAGCTAATGTGAAATTAGAACACCAGCAAGGGGGTTTCTGCTTCCAGCCTGGTTACTTCCTATTCCAAGCTGACGAGTGCCAACAAGCATGACAGGGGCGGATACAAGGGAGGGGCGATCCCCTTGACGGATTTTCCGCCGGTATTTTCTCGATATTGAAGTCTAAAAACCGTAATTTTGGACGATTTTTAATTATTTTCGGGGGCTCTCCCCCAGAAATATTTCAGAATTGAAGTCCGAAATCTTTCTGATCAATGTTTTCTAATCAATATACAAAGAAAAAGTAAGTAACAAAAATAGATCGCCCCCTTCCTTGAAAAGTTTCTAGGTTTGCCCTTCAAGCATGAACTGCAGTCTTTGGAGGAGAATAACCGAGTTAGAAGCGTATTACAAGAATGAGATGTTTTGTCGATATCTTTTACACTACAAATGTTTTGCACATAAGTAGCAGTAAATAGTTTTTTGCTTCTGCAAACAAAGCCTGGATTTATGAAACGGTACAAAAAAAAATCCAACCATAGAGTTAAAAAAAATCTTTAGAAACCAAATATTTTCTTTTGGCTAATATTAACGTCAGTAATTTATAAGTCACAAAAATTATACTTAATGATTAATTAATAGCACGCAATGAGTACTTTTTTTTCTCTATTAATGAATTATATAGGTTAACAACTTACTGTTTGAGAAATTTTTCAGCTTTACTCCGATATATTCATTTTCAATGGCAGTATCACAATCTAAAACACTAGAACCTGAAATTATTTTCAAAACTTAAAAAACATGGCTATCAAATATCTGGATAGTTTGAAAAACAGGCATCAATCATTTTTTCTGAGCCATTGGCATCAGCATAGCAATGTTGTTATGAGGCAGCTGCAGAAAAGACTAAATAAATTGTTCATTAAGCTTCGAGAATGCGTGTGCATTTGGTTTCTGTTGTATTTGTATAATGCCTTATTATTTGGATTTCAAAATGAATCATTTTATTTTTCAGAAGAGTTTTGGAATTTTTTTGTAAAAACAGTTTTTTAATATAAATTATCATATACAGTATAACTTCGATTTAACGATACCCGATTTAACGATTTCCCCAATTTAACGATACATTTCATTGGTCCCGACTCATATGCCTTGAATTTAATGTTAAAACTTCCTCAATTTAACGATAGCTTTCCTCGATTTAACGATGATATCGGGCAGGGCCAAATTATCTCTCGTCAAACATACAGTAGTATATGTTTAAAATATTTTTCTATTTTACTTGCAACAGCATGAAACCTCATGTTCTAATAGTAAAAAGATTCATCCTTCAGTAACGTCCAAACTTCCAGCATTCCAAACACAATTTTTTTACATCTTGAGAGGAGAGTGATCAGTCGAGAAAAATGAGGTCGAAAAAAGTGAAATTTTCTCAACAAAAGAAAACAAAGATCGATGAAATAACTTTGGAAATGATATAAATGCGCAGTTTTCTTATCGAAGCAAAATAACGTATGTTTAAGCGTTCACTTAATTATCAGTAGTTTAATCCGTTTAACTTATAAGTATACTTTCTCGATTTAACGATATCCTCGATTTAACGATAATTTTTTACAGTCCATAGGCAATCGTTAAATGGAGGTTATTCTGTATGCAAGTACATAATGTAATATTACAATATGCAGAAGGGGAGTGGGATTATAATGTTGAAACAGGGTTCAAAGGGACCACCAACAACGCCTAAGTGGTCACTCACTTTTTTAGGTTTACCGGCCAATGGCCCACTATCAATTTTTTTTAGTCTTGAACTTTAGCTCTTACAGAAACAATTTTTTTTTTTTAAAACTATTACATTATTAAAAAAAAAAAAAAAAGAAAAAACTATTAAAGCTGTATGCTCAACTACTTATACGGATTTTTTTTTGTTTCTTAATTTTGCTTTAATCTCTTTGCTTAACCTCTCATTTATCCTTTTTTTGGATCATCAAAAGCAATAAGATGCAAAAAAATCAGAGCCGTAACCAGACCTTATTTTCGGGGAGGGTTTTACCAAACTTATTTCTCGTGAAATCTATTAAGTCAATAAAATTTGATTTCATGTTCTAATTCTGTTGATTTTTGTTACAATGCATGTTAAAAGGGTATTAACATGAAAAATTCAAAAAAAAAAGAAAAATCACTCATCTTTTCAATGAAGAAAAACAAATCTAGATAGATGAGTATACTCATATACGCGCATTCGAAGGAGTATTTTTGACATTTCTATCATACGGGCCACTTATAAGATAGAGGTGCTAAATATAGAGTTTGGTACTTACAAATTTGCAGAATTTTGGTGTTTTTTTAGTGGTATTAAAAACTCGAAGGGAAAAGTGTTTTGTTACGAAATTATGTTTGTGCAATTACTAAATAATTATAATTTCATTTTTCAAACGCAGTTTCAAAGTAAATAAAAAAATTAAAACAAAATAGCAATAATAATTTTTTTTAATGGAGAAACTATAAAAATCATTTTTGTAATAGTTTTGAAAATTTTCGGAGGGGGTTTGAACCCTTAAAATACACCCCTTAAATACCGCCCTGATAAAAATAACTTACTTTCACAGTCATCCGGTATGTGTATGTCGGGAACAATCTCTATCTCTTCCGATTCCGCAGACTTCAGCTATTCAAAGAGAAAAACCCATGTCAGCAGAACTCACTACTTACTGACACTCATTTAAAAACATTCTCACTTTATTAAAAAATATTACAGAAGTATCATTTAGAGCAACTTTCGAAGACCAGTCAGACTGTTTCACAACGAAAGATCTTAGTGAACGAACGTGCAACATGAAACTTTTGAATTGAAGAATTGAAAATTTGGTTAAAAGAACGCATATTAGGTCCGTTAACAGACCCTTCACAAAAATCCGATGAAGCAAAACGGACCCTTCAAAAAATTCCGATCAAGCAAAACGGACCCCTCACAAAATGCTAATCAAATAAAACGGAGCTTTCACAAATTATTCATTGAAAAAGCAAATCTGAAATTAAAATTATGCATAGCATATTTCAGTGTAAAAGTCCATAACTTTTGTCGTCTTTTCTGAAGTAAAAGAAGGAAAGAAGGGTTTACACACAAACCTGCTAGTTTGGCAAAAAAAAAAAGGCACACTTTACACTTCCTACTAGTGATGCTTGGCAAGCCATAAATCTTTAATGTAATCAAATGTAGCACTTTTTGGTGGTTTCTTTTAAAGAAATTAACAACTTATAAAAGGTAGTTTTTTTTGTTTTCGGATGCCAAATAAGTACCGAACCGTTCGAATTTCAAAACAACTCAAAAATGGCTTAAAATGGTTCTTTCTACCCAAAATAGTTATCGGATTTTCTCCATTTTGGTCTCATTAGAAAGCTCACAAAGGAACCCTTTACAGTGGTTTCCTTCTAACGGTCTTGAAAACTCTTGAGCACTAAATTCACCCAAATAAAAGATATAGGCATTTTTCAATTTGGAAATATCCATTTTACACTGGATTTATTAATATCGTCTGCATGAGCGTGAAAGTCATTAAACAGTGTAAAAGAAATTTTTGGTGAGAAAAAGAAGTTGACATTTTTTTCTCGACCACAAACAAATAAAATTCTTGCTGTTTGTGCTTTTAGGATTTTCATGTAGCGAGGGATTTAAAACTATCTTAGCGACTGATCCATTTTTTGTACTGTGCATGCCGGCAAAATAATGATTTTTATCTAATTGGGACTTTTGGACACGCTTCAATTGATATAGCTTTTATTTTCAAGGTCCCTTGCAGAGCCGGGCAACACAGCTAGTAACTAATACAACAGGTGCAATGAATAATTTACGTTTAAATTTATAATAGGATAAGTAACAGATTATTTTAAAAGAGCATTTAATTTATTATTTTTTATCATTTGTTATGAACAATCAACTTTTTTCACCTTTTAAAGAAAGTTTGGAACATTATTGAGCACAAAAAGCAAAATTATCGAAAAGATTACAACATTACAGAAAATTGCATCCTTTGGAGCCGCGTTTTTGTAGCGTCTTAACTCGTAGAAACTAAAATCTTTTTATAGCAGTTGGCAGCTCTGAGTATTCACATTGAAGAATGGGTCTATTGATCAATTTTCCGAAAAAGATATAATAAAAAAATTATTTTAAATATTTGCGATTTTGGACAGGGGCAGTTGCAATTTCTTGATACACTGATGATTGCTTTAACAAGAAAAAGATATTTTTTTTTTATAATGGACTAATTATCAGGGGGGGGGGACCTAATGTTTAGCTACCTCACAGTTAAGCTAAACAACGAAAGATTTTTTATCCTTTCGATCAGGATGTTCTTAAACTATTTAATTTAACTCATTGATGCGCGGTGGTTGCCCCACAAAACGACAAATTTGAAAAAAAAATTCTCAATTTTTTCCAAATTTTTTTAATTCAAATCATTTAAGTTCTGTTTTTTAAGTTCAATGAACACTAGCAGTACCCGCACGGCAATGCCCGTGCAATAAATGTAAAGGAAGTCAATTGAATAAATTTAAATTCACTCTAACCCTCTGAAGTAATTAATATTATTATATTCTTTAGTTCAAATGTGCTTCACGACCTTTTAAATTCTTCTTAAAGTAGTGTTAAAGTTCAAAACAATTCGCCAAGTAAGTAACAGGGGGTTTTAATTTCTCAAATTTAGTCAATTTTCAAGGCTTAACTTAATACGTAAATTTAAACTATGTAACTTCAGGGAGCAGTTTGTTCAGAAAATGGGACCTAGTGTTTCAGTTTGGTGTATAGAGTTAAGCCTTGAAAATTGACTAAATCTGATTAATTAATATCTCCTGTTCTAATTAACAGAGAGAAATGTGCTAAAACTTTTCTTTTTCAGAAAAAAAAACCCTTTCCAACGATTTATAATGTTTGGGGGGGGGGGGGGTTCCCCTCAATTATGCCGGATACACCAAAAATGAGACTAATTAATAAATTTGAAAATTACTAATTCAAAATTTGGAATTCGGCATTCGAGGTGCAGTTAACAGGGATCATTTCAAACTTTAAAATCAAAAATGGAAATTTTTAATTTTTATATTAGAACTGAAACAATGAACCAATTTTCTTTTTTTTACCAGAGGTATTCAATCATGTTTTTGTTAATGATATAAATTCCTTTTTGCATGCATGAACCCTTTTTCTCATGCCCTAGGCGGAGTGTGTGTGGGGGGGGGGGGTCGAATGTGGACAGAACCACATGCGAAAAAAAAAAATGGAAAAATTCTTTTGACTGTGAAATCTATGTCTGTGTGATTAATTATGCACATTCATAGTGTTTTTTCATTATATTTCAAAAAATTAAGGTCTTGCACAGCAAAGGGTTAAAAGCTCCTTTTTCTACTATTAACGCGAGAAGTTTTTCCCAAGATCTGAGTGCACCATTTTCTGTTGTATCCAATTCAATTACTTGTAGAGATTTATAAGCCGCAGATCCTGAAGCATGCAACTCAGAAACGGATTTCTTTTGTCTAGATTTTCTTTTTCTCTCAGCATCAGCTTTCCTTTTTAATTCCAACTTTATTGCACTTTTTCCAAGTTCAACTTTCTGCCGAATCCGACGTTTTTTATTTCTTTCTTTTTCTTTTTCCAGATACAACTTCCACTTCTCTGGATCTGCTTTTATTCTCTCTCGATATATTTTCCCTTTATCTTTAACTTCCATAAAATCTTTAGTCCATTAAGAAATAGAAACAACACAAGAAAGAAATGTAAAAAAGATTGATGTATTTTTAAAATCTGCAAATTAGCAAAGCTAAACCAGGGCCCAATACAGGCTCCTTTTACTACCGACTTTCGGTACCTTCACAAAAATTATGTTTTAAAATCGGTACTTTCACAAAAAAAAAGGGTAATTGGCACCTTTACAAAAACAATATTCAAAATCAATTATTTGAAACCAAAATTGTTCGTAAAATAGAATGCTTAGCTGATTTATATAAACATCCCGTCGGTCACCTTGTCTAGTGGTCAGAGACACAGGAGCGCCCCGAAGGGAGGTCACGGGGACCTCCCAAAATGTACCTCATTCGGCACATTTGGATCGACTATTCAGCAAATTTAGGGATGTATTATCAAATCCTGTCAAACCTGAATCTACATCGGAAAAAGTTAATTTGTGTTCAATGTAAAAAACGGATTAACTTGACAGTTAAAAGGTTAATAGCGCACTGTCCAAGAAATTAGCAATATAAGTTACTTGAGAAAAATATTTTTTATAGTATAATAGGGAGGGACAAGGCCGTATCCAGAGGGGGGGGCGACCCCCCCCCCCCCCCCCCGAAACTTGAAATGTTTTACAATGTAAAACAGAAAAAAAAATCCTTTTTTTTTTAAATTTAAAAGAGCAAAAAAAGTTTTTTTTTTCCTTATAACTATTAAAACGAGTAAAAATTTGAAAAAGTACAAAAAAAAAAAAAAGAATTTAAATTCTCATTAGCTGCAAAACATACTTGAAAACAAGACTCTCACTATCACTTCCAGCTCTCTTTCCCAAATCAATTCAGGCTCAAGGCAAGCTACTTGTCAGTGTGATCAGTGGCCCGCGCTCCCCCATAAAACTTATAAAACTTACACCACTCAGATTTTTACCCCCTAATCGCCGGGCCCCTAGTTTCCGACTAGGCCGAGACTGCTTCTCACCGCCCTGATTCAATTAAGAGGGTAATTTGTTGGTCCCCATTTATAAGCATTTGTAACCCTTGAGGGATTTTAATAGCTGAACATGTCTTCAATCACCAAGATCACATAAAAACGGATACGTTCACAGACCCTGTGCTTTGTTGGATGCTCACCAATCTTAGACAAAAGTTACTTAAAAAAATTCCGTTTACAAATGCTTAAAAACCTTGAAAACTTTGTTAAATGTAGCTATAAACCTTGAATTTTAAAGTTCCTAACACAAATGGGGGGGGGGGGGGGAGGTTTGCATCAAGTTGCGCGAAACTCAGCTCCTTGATTAAAAAAATATTCTGCGTAATACAAATATTCCAGCATTTTCTGTAGCATATTTTCAAAAATAATTTTTTGTGACTCACATGTTTCATTTCTGACTATTCATTAAGTACCTAATTCAGTATTTTAGAAGTAACTTTGTAATTGATTCCTTTATTAATATGTTAAGCACGAGAAAAAATATTACCCTACCTGTATTCTTTTTCGTTTTCTGCAGTACTAGTGATTGAAAAAGAAATTGTCGTTATAAGTTTTTTTTAATATCTATTTTTAATCTTTAAAAGATGTGTCTTTCAAAGTTTTAACAATTTCGTAAGACTGTGAAATCAACTATTAAAACGTCAGAGACTGGAAAGTGCAAATGAAATGCTTTAAAGAATTTTAATTGTTCTAAAGTCTTTGAAAATCATTAAATACCTTTTTGAAACTCCTTCAAAAGTGCTCCAATCCTATTTCTTATCAAATAATTAAACTATGAATTAACTAAATAGCCAGAATGTTACTCTCTCGTTAATTATTTTTTAAATCTCTACTATTTCTTTTAAAGAATTTTATGCTATTGGTTATTTTATGTTACTAAGTGCTGTGTCTGTCGGTGAGATGGGGAACTGATCAAAAACTACTATGTAACTATAGTGAAAATAGATGTAAGCAAGTGATAATGTGTTAATCTTTTTTCTCCTCTCTTGTCCTTCCTCTCTGTCACTTAATGTTAATCATTTATTAAACTAAACATTTTTTTATGCTTTGATTAATCTTAATTTGCAAAGAACTGCCGAAAATTTATGAGATTGTTGTTTGCCTTCTTTTCCAACATGTTTTTGAAGTCCCAATTGCCCCATATGAGGCCTCAATCAATTTTAAAACTTATTTTTCAAAAATTTGCCCGGGGGAGAGACCCCCTAAAATTACGGATATTCTACCCCATTTAAAAAAATTTTCATTGCATATATCTCTTGATACCCCTACCCCCAATAAAGGTCAGTTCAAGAAAATAATAAGAATAAAGAAATGAAAAAAAAACACACACACACACATCAAACATTGTGGAGGGGGGGGGTGTCAGCTAGTAAAAAATAAAACTCATAACACACACAAAAATGTATGTGTGTTTGGGCAATGTGCGAAACTGGGGAACAGATTTGATATATCCCCCTTTGGCGATATTTGAAAACCATTCGCCAATGGTGGCGATAAATGTTCATGCATAATAGCCCTGATCCAATCATGACGTTATCATTTGTCATCATTTGCCATGCGCTGTGATATTGTGAAGTGGCAACTATATAGCAAGGAAAAGCAATTTAAAGCTTTCAAGTAAGTCTTTCGCACGCACCCGCGGTGAAGGAAGGTGCAGGTATGGTTTGCTCTCAGAAAAATTTTAACTTAATTAAAACTTGAACACTCTAAGATAATGTTTCAATTCAAACTTTATTTTAGAGTATTCTTATTTTTTGTGAATTTAACTTTCAATTTAATATAAAAGGTAGCCACAATCAGTTCTGCTTCTAGAGTAGTTGAAAAGTATCAAGTTAAATTTTTGAATGAATCGTCATTTTCTTTTTTGGGGGGTCGTTCAACTTTTGGACGTACGGGGGTAGCAAATAGGTTTTTTATTTTTCAATTAATCGAAAATAAAGATATCTTAATTGAATTTTTCAGGGAAGTAGGATTTTTAAAAAGTGAGATATTTTGTACCCGATGCAATTCCTCTATGAAAATTTAAAAAAAAAAAAAGAATACTCCAGACGGCTATGTTTTTGTATGCAGAAAGGTGGGCAAAAAAGAAAAGATGGGAAGGTTTGTGGCAAAGAAACAAGCATTAGATGAGGATCATGGTGTACTTTAAGTAAATTGAAATTGGAAAAAATATTTTTTTTAACATATGAAATCATTATAGGAACTAAAACAGCGGACATTGAAAAGCAGTATTTTTTATCATCACAAACGTTAACAGACTGGCGAAATTACATTAATGAAGAGATAGTAAATTACATAGAGTTAAATTCTGAAAAAATAGGGGGGGGGGTGATAAAATCGTTGAAATTGACGAGTCAAAATTCGGAAAACGCAAATATAATAGAAGGCACGCAGTTGAAGGGCAATGGGTTTTTAGGGGAATCGAAAGGGGTTCGGGTAAAATTTTTTTAGTTGTTGTTGCTGATAGGACGAGGGAGATATTGATTCTGATAATAGAGCAGTGGATTGTGCCGGGTACAACTGTACACTCTGATCGATGGAAAGCATATGACAGGTTAGGGGTAGAGGGTTTTAAGCATTTTTCTGTAAATCACAAACTTAATTTCGTTGATCCCGATACAGGCTGCCACACAAACACAATAGAATTGGCATGGAGGCACGTTAAAAGCACCTTAACAACTTATAATCGTTTAGGGGGATTTAAATGCTATTTAGCTTATTATTTATTTTAAAAAAAAAAATTGTGAAATAAGAAATGAGGATATGTTTAAAAAATTTATTGATATGGTCAGGGGTATTAATTGGCAAGATTATGAAATTAAAAATAAAAATCTGCAATAAAAATATTTTTCAATTTCACAAAATAAGATTTTTGAGCAAAAAAAATGAATTATTTTCCTAAGAGCAAAACATACCTGCACCACTTATTATAATCGCGCGGAAGTTGAAAACAAAAAAAAGTAAGTAAACTGAAAATTACTTTTTAATGGTGTATTGTGTTAATATTTATCATGTAATATGTTAATCTGAATTTTTCTAGTTGGCGTCAAAAGCGCATCGCTAAGAACGTAGTACGATGTTTTTTGCCGTCCATCGAGGGCTTGGTGATGCTCTTTTGGCGTCAACAGAAAAAAGTCGCCAAGAGGGGCGTAAGTCAGATTTGTTCCAAAACTGGGCCCCTCCCGAAATTTTTTTCTGGATACGGCCTTGGGGAGGGGGTGCACTTATAAATCTTGCTGGGGGGGGGGGCGCAACTAAGTCTATATGTGCTACCCGTTATTATTAATCAAAGATCAAATGCTTTTCAACCATCTGAAGAAAAGATTGAAAAGGCTCGTTTTTCATTTTTTTAGTGATATCTAATGTCTTTACGCATAAAGTAATGGTATGGGGTATGCGGGTATGGTCAAACTTAATCATTCGGCACATTTCAGAATTTCATTTGGCAAATTGAGAATTTTCCCCCACCCAACAAATTGAGCTTAGAGCGCCCCTGCAGAGACATCTGACCGTGATGCAGTGGCCCCGGGTTCGAATCCCGGCTCAGACATGGATGTACTTTCATTCTCTCCTGTCATTGTTCTTTCTGTGTGTGAAAGTGTGTTATGAATGGATGCCTATCCTATAAACGGGTCCTTATGGGCATGTGTGTTGAACTAAAGCGGTCTTCCACCTTAATGGTGCTCATAAAAACGGAAGCCGTACATATCCTGCTTTAAATCTCGGCACGATAGGGATCAGGGCTCATATACCCGAGTAGCATTTGAAACAACAACAACATAAAAACATCCCATGAGTAACGGCTCTTTAGTAGTATTTTATTTCATTTTCAGTCGTTTACAACTTAAATGAAACAACAAAATTCAAGAGCAATCTTTTAGCGTGTGTTTTTTGGTTTAAATTGTTCACTATTGAGATGAAATACAAATGTATTTTTCAAACACCTTCTTACATTTCTGCCCCTTCCCCCCTAACCCTCCCCCAAATAATCCTTTTTGAAATAGTCAATGACTAAGCACTTTTCGAGATCAAGTTTAAGTTTTTCTAGAACAAACTTAGAATAGCCATGCAAACAAATCATAAAATCAATGCATGTAGTGGAGAGAGGGGGTGGGGGGATCTGTGACATTAACAGCAATAGAATGTTGATATAATACTTTCCCAATAATAGGTAGGAGTAAGACAAAAATTCTGGATTGGGCCTTGTAAACTACGTGCTACAGAACAAGCTACATTTAAAATGTAAACAGACAGTAGATGCTCACTAATCCAGACACTATTGAACCAGACTTAGTTTAGCCAGGCAGCTCTTCAGATGTACATACTCTATGAACATAAGGCTGGAAGTTCAACAAGGTATATTTGTAGATGATGGGTTAAGTGCAGTATTTCCGAAGTTTTCTCTTAGGCAGTTTAATATCTTGAATGAAAGATACAACTATAATTGTGTACAGTCGTTTATATACCTCAGTTCAATACATAGGTTATTTTGTTTAATCTGTCTTTCATGAATTCAAACAGCCTGGATGTCCTATTTATCAGGGTTTGCCATAGCGGACTCAGCACAAAAAAACCCAACACTTGAAAAAACCCACTATGTCGGCAAAGTGGGCTTTTTCAAAATTTATGAGATTTTTTTCAGATACAAACTAAATATTACACTATTTTGAAATGCCTAGTTCAGAAATTTGTATTGGATCAAATTTGTTATAATATTTAATTTATTAAAATATTAAGTCTTGTTCTATACCTGCCCCAAAAATTACTATCTTTCTTACTGGACATTTCATTAAGTAATTGAAAATTAAAACTACACCTGAATTTCACACCTATTTAAAAAAAAAAAAAAGAAAAAAAAAACAAATATACAAAAAAAATATTAAACTTCTTAAATTCATATTTTATTTTCCTGTAATTCTGATATTTTTTACTGTATAGTCAAGTAAAAATAAAATGTATGATTTACAATTATATGTAACTCAAAGCAGTGACACCTAAATTTCATTTATTGAATGGGCAGAAAACTCAAATTATCGAATGGAACTCCAAATTTTACTAAATTATAAAATATCAG